>JASAOP010002835.1:0-205159 GCA_030849055.1 Crithidia thermophila
TCTTGGCTTCCCCACTTAGTGGGTACTGGACCCTGATACCACAATGGGGTGGCTGGCACCATCAGGGATTCGACTGAATTTGAAATGCAAGACAATAGGGTCTCCCGCCCGAATGCTATTCACCAGCGACAGCGACAAAAAACAAAACCGTTAGAGTTTAGAACCGCCGCGCCGGCACGACCACTATGACCCTCGGAGCCCGATGTCCCTTTAAACCCCGCACGAGACTTAGAGGCCAACGCACCTCTCAGCATTAGATTCTTTCCAGCGACGTCCTTTTTGTAAGATCAGCTTTGTTTCCCGACTGCCTCACCCGATGAGCATTGCCGCCCATCACCCCCATGAAGTCGGTAATCAGTAGAGATAGAAGCTGCTCGCTTAAAAAAAAAACTTTTTTGAGATGAAAAACCCTGTTCGTAAAGCATATTCCTTTTTCATTTGCCAACGGTTTTCACTCGACTGGATTTTCCTATCAAAATCCTTTGATCTTCCCTCTACCCGAACAAGACTTATTTGACGCCACCAGAATAGACAAGGAGTTTGACCTCAAGAACCGGCAACTGAGTTAGAGACTTGGAAAAACAGGAAGCTTTCTTCCCCCTTCATAAATTCCATCAAAACATGGATCTTTTTCCTGCTGCGAGACAAAACAGCGCGCTTGACGCTCAACACTTCTTTCAAATATATTCGTTTCCACCATCAACCCCCGTTTATTGAGGGAATCGCTTCAGACTCTCTAAATGGAAATTCCACGACAGTTTTCAGAAGCCGCTACTAGACTGTGGAAGCCGAGCTATTGTAGATAATGAGAGCAGGTTCTCATTCTCGAGTTTTCTATTACGTTCTTCTGGTCTTCAAATGCCCTTACTTTGCTACATCTTCCGCGAAATAACTAGTAATTTGACCGATCCATTTTTCACGCTCACTTCCACACCAAATCCCAAAGCCCTGTTTTGCAAAAACGGCATTCCTCTCACTATTTGTTTTGACCCTATAGAAGAGCTGGATGTTATCTATTCCTGTTCTCAACATGAAAAAGAGAAACTACCACTGCTGGTGGCTTTAAAGAAAACCCTACCCCTTTTTTAACGGAAAGCTATAGAGCCCTTTTGCAAAAAAGCAGTAGAAAGAGCCATTTTATAGGCAATGGAGATCAACACGCCGTGCAAACCTCTATTGTGGTCTACTAGTTATTATTCTGATTCACTTAGTTCTCGCAAACTCTCTTTTATCTTCTTCTTGGAGTGTTCAAGCAAGCCGCCTTTAGCAACCAGGGTTGCAGCGGGTTGCCGTGGTCCCAAGACCTCTTGGTGCCTGACGAGATGGTGAGCCAGCTGCGTGAGAACCTGGTTGGGCACACGGGCGTTATTTTTTCTTTGCGAGCGATTGTTCTGCCGTAGACCAATTCTAGGAGAATAAAAGGCCCTGCTTAAGGTGCCCGGTGGGCTCGTGAAACAAAAATGTTCTGTCTTTGTCTTTCTCTCTTAAAATTCTTTTTTTTGCCTTCAAAAATAGTGTAATAGTGTACAGCACTTTAAGCACGCAATGATCCCAAAGGATTGAAGGCAGGAGTATGATTTTCTGCACTCTAATTTCTCTTCGTATTGACTCTTGAAGAAATAAACATCAACACGCAGATCTCTTATTATTGGAATTTGGTAAATTGAGAGCTGCTGTGGCAAGTTTACTCATTTGAATATTAAGAAATGAGTAAACTCAAAACGATAAATGCTGCGTGACGCTCGCGTCTACTGTCCCCTCTTTCTCTGAGTCTCTTCTGTCTCCTTCTGTTACCACGTGAGGAAGTGCTTCGAGGCGAGCCTTTTCCTTCTGAAAAAAATTTTTTTTTGTTTATAATTAATGAAAACTGTAGCACTGTTAAATAATAATAAAATATTTCTCGTTTATTTATTTTAAAAACAGCGGTGTTCAAAAAAAAAAACTAGTTATTATTATGTTTCTTTTCTTTTTCATCATTGTCAGTGGCAACCACACATTTACTGCTAGTTGTTCTTATTCCTTTCTATTATTCAGTAATTGCCCGCCCTCCTTCCTCCTTTATCTTTAGATCCACCGCTGGGACTCGATAAAGGATGAGGAGCCTAGCACCTCGCAAGTCAGTGTACACGCAAGTAACTAAAAGCAAGTAAGATACGTGAAAGGCCAGAAAGAAGCAGACGGAAGAAGGAGAGGAGGAAGAGTGGGGCAGCCACGAGGAAGAGGTAAAGCCGTGGCGCCGAAGACCGCAGAGACTGCATGTTAAACTTATTCGCGGCTCCAGGTGATGTCAAATTACATATTCTTTCCACTTCATAATTCCCTCAACCTTTTTTCTCTTCCTCTGGTAGCACAGAGGGCAAAGTATTCTTCTCCTGTTCTGCTTTTGTGTTGTCTCTTTGTTTCTTTGTTAAATGAAAATGCAAAGTCCAACAGCCTAATTTCTAAAAAAAAAAAAATAATAGTAACATTACCACTGCAGCAGAGAAAAGGAGTATTTACCTTTTTATTTCTGATTCATTTTGAAAGATAATTGTGTGCTATACTCTATGTCCATGAGTTAAAATCTTTTTTTTTAAAGGAGACATTATGATAAGTTTGATTATAGTTAATTTGAGTGTTGTGGCAAACTAAATTTCTTTGTTTTCAGGCATTGCCACGGTTTCACGTGGCCGCTTTTCTCTTCTGAAGAACCTGTCTTTTTGCTTTTTCCAGCCTGCTATGGATTCGGAAATATTAAAGCAGAAATAAACCTCAAAAGCGAATTCTTTCACACAAGCATCATCTTTACAACTCTTTCGCGCCGTTCTTGTATTTCCAGTTCACTGCTACAGAGATTTGAGAAGAATGAAGCACGAGGGCAAGAGCCACAAAGAAATCCACAGCTGTGTTGTATCACCTTTTCTAGTCTGCGTGCTCAGAGCTTCAAGTTGAGCGTTTAAGAATGGTGGGCTCTCTTGGCGACCGGGGGGATAAATGCCTTCATTGGAGGTGCTTCCGGGCCTCTGCATCAGTCGGGGATGGCCGCGCCTGTGCGTTTGCAGTTGTGGTGCCCTCAAGCAGGGGGTGTTCAGAGATGGGTACTATGCGAAATGAGCCGACCGATTATAAATTAAATGAGTGGGTTGTAGAAGAAGAAAAAGCAAAGCCGATGGCAACTGGTTTTCATCGCCCGAGGACCGAAAACTAACCAGTAGTAGACATCTGAGCAAAAACATAGCGGCCATTTGCTCTTTACACAGTGTTATAAAGAAGCGCATTGATTTTCCCTTACTATTTGAGTCTTTGCACGCTCTCATTCCTCTTTTTCTCGTCAGCACGCATTTCCTTTTTCGCCTAACGAAACTCTGAACTTTACATTTTTGTCAACGGCAAGCAATACAAGGCCTCTCATAAGGACGACGACCTTAGCGGGGTCCCAGAGTCTAGTAGCCTTCGTGGGAGAATTAATAGTGTTTTCTGAATAGTCGATGGGGCAAATCATTCATGATGTTGGCCAAACTGGGATAACAGCACCTGGTCGCGGCTTAGTGGGAAGCTCAAATCTATTGTTTCTCCTAATTTCAAAAGCCTTTAGGGGACTTTCCTTTTCCTTTTCCACAAAGGAGACTATTTGTGCGGACGCGGCGGACAGGCCGAAGTTTGGGGACCACGCTGAAGGAGCTTGTGCCAAACCACGCGTTTAGACCAACTCCACGATAGCGAACGTATATGGGCTGCAAAAAGTGGTTAATTTAAGCAGCAGGGTGAAAACGTCAACCGTGCTATAGGAAAAAATGACACAAATAGACATCATTAGGCGCAAGCCGAGCTGTCATGCTACTTTTTCCCACTCTTTTCTTGTCATCAGGTTGTGAAGGCTCTTAAGAAATTCGAAAGAGTTGAGAACAACAAATGCAAGTTGGCACACTTTAAACTCCCTTTTTAAATTATCATATTTAGTACTTGGTTTGATCGAAAGCTCTCTCAGGAAACGAGCATGGGTGTAGAGAAAGGTTTCTCACTCGAAAGGTTCTATGACCAATCCATGAAAAGCGAGATCTTGTACCCAAATGCGTGCTGTGCCGTCGCATGCTGTAGCCTTTGCAATCACAGTTACTCGCTTATTCCCGCAGTTTCGTTTTGTGATTGAGACTCTTAAAGGTGGCCTACGACCTGTTAATCCTCCAACGGTGTGGTGCTTGTGGGCTATGGTGTAGCGTGAGAGTCGTTGAGTTCATATGCGGTCACTAAAAGTGTTGTTGTGCGTCCTTCTTCCCAACACAAACAGCGAGTCTATCTCAACGGCTGCGATAGTGGGCGTGGAGGAGTAGTGGATATCAATCGGCAAAAAAAAGCTTGTTGCCGGCTGATTCGACTGGTCAGGCCGATGTATTGCAGCATCAAAAAGCTTTTTTAAAATTTATTTTTCTAGTTAAGCAGCGCGGGGTGTGTGAGCTTAGTTTCGTGACTCAAGCTTCATAACAAGAAAAAAAAAAGAATGCACCGCAAGGTCTCCCTTGTTTACAAATACAGAAAAAGCATGAGAGAAAGGATTGATGCAGTTCGAAAGCCACTATATTTATTATCTTTTTGGTGAAGAGGAGGGGTCCAAAAAAGTCATCCGTGACAGGATTCGAACCTGCAACCCTCTGATCCGTAGTCAGATGCTCTTCCATTGAGCCACACGGACTTGTTGTAACGTTCGAGAAAGTTAGATTGAGACAAGGGATTTAAAGCGCCGTCTTTAAATTAGCTCCGTTGCCTGTCGTGGCGAAGAAAGCCATGGTAGCCGGAGCCTTGCTCTGTAACCTTCGGGGGCTAAACGGATGGAACGGGGACGACGTGGACCAGCGAGGGTGTTCTGCTGCGTTGACGCGGTGCTCTGCTTGGCTGTGTGTCGGTGTGGCGTGCCCCCCTGCAGAGGGGTGAGCGCGTCCGCCGTTAAAGTAGGGGAAATGGGTCAGGCCGGAAACGGAACAGCCCACCCCGCGCACGTCTGCCGTTGCAGAACCACACCGCGGAGCATGTCAGCACTTGAGCCCCACGCATCGTCGTGACATCCGCACTTTTTTTTTTTTTGCTGAGCTCAGAATTCTTGTGTGACCAAATTTGAGGAAAAAAGTGGAATTGCGTATGCGGAAGAGAAAGGATAGAAGGACGAGGAAAAGAATGGTTGACGCAGCGTCGCCTGCGCGTCGTTTTCACTGACACAGCGATACTTTGTACGAGTCGGAGAATTTTTCAGTCGCGGAATAACAACACCACAGCAAAGACTTGGTGAGCACCTCACAGGTTAGGGCGAGAGCTTCGCAAAAAGACACATTTGCTCTGTCGGTCGCTGTATTTTCACTCACCAAACAATAATCATTATTTTTTATTATTATTTAAAAATAGAGACAAGAGTTGCGCTGCGCCAGTTAAGGATGATCTCAGTGCGACAATGCGCTTAAGAAAAGTCATCCCGACGCTCGTTGCGCAGTCGATATCATACGGAGAGAACAGTGAGTCATATAAATCTTTTGTTCTTCCACAAAACGTTCGTTAAAAGCAAAAAGACACCTCCTTTTTTTTTCCTTACAGCGGCACCTCGCTGTGGCGCGTCAGAAACGAGTTCACGACACCCTCCACAGAGCCAGGGAACTCTTCCACTTCGACCGTGTCGCCGACGATGCGGGTGTGCGGCTGAACGTACTGCTTGCGCGGCTTGCGACGCGCCATCACGATCTCACGATAGCGGACGTAGGTGTCGTTCACCGCCGTCATGTTGCCGTAGTACTCCGCCCCACGCTTCGCGTTCGCCGTGGCCTTGTTGACGTTCAGATTCACGAGCAGGTCGCCAATGGCCTTGCGGCCGTCCGTCGCGATGCGGTCGCGGTCGAGGGTGATGAGGAGGCCGTCCTTCTCGTCCTCGACGATGTGCACAATCGGGTTCGGCGCCCGCGCCAACGCCTCGAGAATGCAGAAGCGCGCCCGCATGTGGGCCTGGCGCCACTGCTGCGTCTCCGGCGTGTAGAACTCCAGCCCAACCAGGCCAGCGCGGACCATGTTGAGCCAGCAAATGTAAATGGCGTCCTGCTGCTCCTTCTCCGTCTTGAGGTTGAAGATCTCCAGCAGGTCCGGCAGCAGGCAGAGGTACAGCGAGACGGCCTCGGCGCGGCACTCCTCGTACGAGCTGCCCATTCCGCCAAACACGCTCGAGTACGTGTCTCCGGGCTTGTACCACGACGTGACCGGGTGGCCGCTGATCGGGTCCACGGTGTTCTTGTCAAAATTCAAGCTGCCATCGTCACCCTCCGCCAGCAGCTTCCCGGTGCCGTGACCAAGAAGCTCGTGGATGCCGACGTTCACCGACGTCGCCGCCAGCACGCTGGTCTTGTAGACCTCCCAGTCGGCGTCGGTGATGTGGTTGATCTTCTCCTTAAACGTGATGGCACTCACCACGTTGGACAGGTAGACGTTCTTGAACCCGACGTTCTGACGAATGTCGTCGTAGTTGGGAATGTTGATGCCCGCTGGGATGCCGCTGCTGGCGAAGCCAAGCACGTCGAGGCTCGTGAAGTCGGGGCTGGTGAACACGTCCTTCTCGAACGCCGCACCCCACGGCAGCTGCGCAATGAACTTCTCGGCCTGCGACACGAGGGCGCCGTACATCTTCGACTGCTCCTTGTTCACCACCGCGACAAAGCCCTCCCACTCCGCGCGCACGCCGGAGGGGTCGCGGTAGGACTCGATGAAGCCGATGTTCGTCTCCACCGTCGGGCCGACGTCCTTCACCCACTCCTTCTGGCTCGCCTTGTGCGCGTTGACGTCGCCGTGCTGGAAGTGCTCGATGTAGTGGTCCAGCATCCGCACCTCGGTCTCGTTCTCCGCAAACTCGCGCGCCTTGCGCAGCTCCGCCACCACGCGCGCCATCTCGGCCTGGTAGTCGCCAAAGTACATCACAATCGAGCGACCGTTGAAGTCCACCGCCGGCAGACGCTTCTCTTCCGCCGCCGCCACGCGGATCACCAGCGTGCCATCCTCCTCCTTGAAGACGCGCGTGTTGACGCCGTCGATCTTGCGCGATGCCAGGTAGTCGTTCGCCACCACGGCGTCCTCGCGCGTCACGTTCGGGCTGTAGTAGCGCGTGATCCCCTTCGGCGGGAAGTCCAGGGTGAGCTTGTCGTCGTGCAGGTCGTAGATCGCGTCGAGCAGCTCCGCCTCCACCGCGGCACCGGCGCTCTCCACAATCTTGGCGAACACCTCCCGCGGCACCGCCGGGACGAACTTGCTGTCGCCGAAGGAGGTGTAGTTGCCCATGTTGGAGTACACCATCGCGAAGTACTCGAGGAACTGATCCACGGCGTCAGCGTCGACGCCGGCCTTGGCCGTGCTCGCCTTCAGGTCCGCCAGCGGCTGCGCGCTCAGGAACTTGTAAAAGAAGCGGAGAAGCGGAAGCGACTCCGGACTCAGCTGCTCGGCCACCACCGGGGTGCCGCACCACCCGGCCATCATCATGTGGTGGGCGTAGTGCCGCTGCTTCGGCGTCAGGTCCTTGAAGGCGTTCGCGATGGCGAGAGTGCAGTACGGCACCGCGCGAGGGGTGACGTGCAGAGACTTGTGCGACATAACGACTGAAACGCGGGAAGAGGAAGAAAAGTTTTTTTTTTTTGAAAATTACGATACCGTAAGCAAGTAGAGTTGATAGATATATAAGGGTGGTGTTAATGGCGGCGTTAACAAGAAAAGTAATACAAATAGAGACAAGATTTAAATCAGTAGGAGAGAACGACTTCGTAAAGTTCCTTCTATCTTGAGAACGTTCAACAGTTATTGTTTTTGTGTGTAAAAAAAAAGAGCTGAAAAGAAAGGCGAAATAAGCGAACTATTCTATGAAGCAACCCAAGGATGTTAAAATCGGAAGGAGTTAAAAAAAGCAAAGAGAGAAAGGAAAAAGGAAACCATTACGCAGAGCTCCAACGAGAAAGAGAAAGAAATACTGTTTCTTTTTTTTTTTTTCAGCTTAAAGCAAGATCAGAAGTGCCGCCACCTCCCACTGCACCGTATTCTTTTCCATTTTTGTTTACTGCTTCAAGTTTCAATTGCGGTGTTAACGCCTGTACACATAACTAGGCAGCGCACGCAGCGGAGCCGTTGCGAGAAAAAAAAAACTGCGCCGTCGAGTAAAGCGAGGAGAAAACAGAAATGGAAAAAAAGCAAAGTTAAAAGCGGGTAGCCTTCCTTCTATGCGAGGCGGCGCACTTGCCAATGACAGCAGAGACGCACGTGACGCGAGAAAAAACAACAACAACAACGGGAGAAACCTCTTGCTGACAGTCTTCGCAGCACGCTGAACGTGCGGGGGAATTCGCAAAGTAAAAAATCTGGTCTTTTTTACTGGCTCATCCTTTTTCCATTTCTTTGGATTGTTGCTATTGGTTTCTCACGTGCGTGGGTGTTTTCTTTAAAATTCGTATTCACCCCACAATCAGGCGCCGACCATCCTCCCCCTCTTCCCACATTTTCCACGAGTCGGGGGCAGTGCGTCCGGGCTGCTCCTGTCACTGCTCCTCCGTCCAGTAGTGCCCCAGCTCGAGAACGGCGGACCACAGCACGCCGCCGAGGTCCACCGTAGTGCCGTCGTGGACGTCTCGCCCGTCATCGCTTTCCTGGTGCCACGACTGCGGAAACGGGTACGATATGAGGTGCAGGACGCGCTGCGTGTCGAGCCAGTGCAGGTGGTCGTCCTGTATGACAGGGTCGGCACCAAAGCGACGCAGAAGATCGGCGGAGAAGGCGTTGAAGAAGACGTTGGGGCTGTTGTTGCGCAGGTACGTCTCGTGGTCAAAGTCGTCCCGCTGGATCACGCTTGCCTCGATGAGGTCGTACAGCCGCGCATGGACCACCGTGCCCTCGTCGCGGCGCACCTGCGAGACAAACTCGAGAAGGGGGATGCGGTGCAGCGTCAGCATCTCATGCGGGGTGCCGTAGAGCAGCCACGCGCGTGGAAGAGCCTCCGCCGTGGGCCGCGACGAGGCGTTGGCCAGCACTTTCGAAATGTGCCGCGTGGGCAGCGCTGCCATGGCGAGGTCGGTGGAGGGGCCGAGCTGACGTACGTAAGGGTCCGAGGGTGTGCCGTGCGGTGCGGTGGCGGCAGCTCCGCCTTTTCCCATCACCCGCCACACCAGCTCCGCCGTGATGGCGGATGTGTGCCGCAGCGCACGCTGCCGCTTCTCCACCTCCCTCTGCGCCAGCGCAGCGTAGTAAATCCCGCTCTGCGTTGGGTGCAGGTTCACAAAGCTCGTCCCCGCGGGGCCCATCAGGTCGTACAGCGCGAACAGGTCGACACTTCCGAAGAGGGATTGCGGGCCGCCGGAGTAGCGGGTCTCCGTGGTCGTCTTGAGTGCGCGCCACTGCCGGGCCAGGTGGCGCGCGCCGTACGTGTGATCGTTGCCCTGCCACACCCGGAAGGCCTCCTCAGCGTCGAAGAAGACGACCGACAGCGCTGGCAGGTGCTGCACCCAGTCCAGCCACATCCGCACATCCACCGTCAGCTCGCGCGCGTGGTTTTGCGCGCCGGGTGGTTGCGGGACGGGGTCGCCGCCGACGGTGTACGGGCGGGCAAAGAAGTACTTGTACAGCAGTGCGTGGTGCGCCGGGGAGAGCAGCGTGGCCAGCCGGGTCCGCAGCTCCGCCTCCGTCGTGGAGGTGCGAAAGGTGGCGGTCAGGCCGGGCACCACAACCCCGTCCGGCACCGCAGCCACACCAGCGCCGACACGCTCAGCTCGAAAAGACTCCGTGACGACCTCCGCAATGTCCGTGAGCGTCGCGATGTTTTTTATGGTGCGCAGCAGGTGCACCATCGGCACCGCCGAGTCGCAGGCTCCGAGGAACGGGAAGGTGGGACTGAACATGGAGTCCCAGTGGGCGGCGTACACGGCGTGCCGGATGGGCTGCCGGGAGACGGGCTGCGCCACGGAAGCCGCCAGACTCGGCTTCAGCGGCACTGGTTCTCCGGGGGTGCTGATCACCGCCTTCGTTCCCGGTTCGCCACGCTGCAGATCCGGAATGTACCAGCCGGGCAGAGCGTGCTTGCCGGGCGTGGTGAAGGTCTCCTGCGTGTACACGGCATTGGGCACCTCATCAAGCGGGTGGTACTCGTCTGGCGCGAGCCCGACACGGTAGAGCTCGCGGCTGCGCTGTGGGTTCGGCACGTGGCCGACAAAGACGCTTGCCGGCTCCGCGAGCGCGGCCTCCTTGCGGCGGAACTGCGCGCCGCCGGGAAACTGGAACACCAAGTTGCGCAGGGTGACCGTCGACGACGGTGGCTGGCCGCGGACACGCAGGGGAATGGTGGCGGTGAAGTTGTCCCACATCAACGACCACCGCCAGCCAGGGATGCGATCGGCATCGTCGGAGGTCGTCATAAACGCAGGGGCGCGAGGCCATGCCGTGGCCGACGTCTTCTCAAGCAACGACCGTCCCTCGCGACTGAGGTGCGGCGCGGCGCGGTAGGCGTGCTGCGCGGCATCGTAGTAGGATCGCCCGAGCCCTTCATCCAGCAGGTGGTGCAGCAACGGCTCCCGCATCGTGCCACCCACACGAGTACCGAAACCAAGAATGCGGTTCAGTGCCGCGCGATAGTACTCCTGCTGCTGCACCGGGGGGAAGAGGAAGGCGAGCAGGTCGAAGAGCTGCCGCTGACTAGCCTCTGTCTCGTTCACGTTAGCTCCTGCCTCGAGGTGCTGCAGCAGCACCTCCTCCGACACCTCCGCAGAGGTGGGATCAGCCGCAGACCACGCCGTTAACGCGGCCGCCGTCAGCGGTGGCGTGAGACGCTCCTCCGGGTCAAAGTAGGAGGGCAGAAAACCGTTGCGCGACTGCCGCGGCTGCGGCCCGCTGCTTCGTGGCGTGAACTTTCTCAGTCGCTTCTTCAGGGCTGCCACCTCTGTCGGGGTTGCGCTCTCCAGCGGGAGGGTCATCGTCGACCACTGCGCCGCCGCCGCAGGTTTTGAAGTGAAGTGGAGGTACTGCGCCAGGGTGTCGTTTTCCTCGATGAAGAGATGGTAGAGCAGCACCAGCAGCAGCAGCAGAAGCAGCGTCATAAGAAGCACGAGAGCGCGAATGCCCAGGCGCTGCGCTGGCGTGTTCCCTGCGCGGAGAACGCGGTGGAGGAGGGGGCGGGGCAGGCAGCGGCGCAAGAGTTGTTTGCCCAGACTTGGCTTTTCATGACGAGTGGGACGCTGCGGCCTTCGCGCCTCGGCGTTAGGTGCGTACATCACTCCCGCTATTCTTTTAGCAGTGTATCGGCGTTTGATTGAGCTAAAAAAGAAAAGAATAAAAAGAGGGAAAACGAGAATGTGCGATGCTTGGAAGAACACTGGCTATCAAAGGTCTTTCTTTCTAATTTGGTGAGCGTTGCTTCGCTTCTGACGTGATGTGAACGCAACGATTTTGCTAAAAACCCATCGCCATCATACGCGTCGATGAGCAGCGAAGAGAGAAACAGAACAATCAGTAGAATGAGAAGACAAAGAAAAACAGAAGGAGATGCTGTTCTCGAAAACTACATACTTCATTCAAGTGTAGTGAAATTTGGTTCTGACATCTCACGCTGGTACGCATACAGCAGCATATATTTTTAAAAACACGTTGCTGCTGAGCGACTCGACAATTAATTTATTTCTATTTAAACGAGAGACATCACTTTCTCTAGCCTTTGGCACACATGCACGGCTTCCCGCACTTGCATGCTGTGCCTCAAAGCTCTACGAGAGCAATCGTTGAGCAGTCTTGACATTATGCTTTGTAGCATGCTGGAATTGTTTACATAATCAGGCTCCTCTTCCTCATCGCTGGTCCGCGATCACGAGGAAGAGGAGGAAGAAGAGCGTGCGCTGCGAGCACACATGCACACGCACACCCACACAACCGGTGAGACAGAAGATAAATGTGTAGACGTGAAATTCGTTGGCAGTGGAGCAAAGGCGCCTCTGTAGCGGCTATTCTGTACTAAAAGAAGAAGAAGCAACCACAGAAATGCCAGAGTGTGAGTCTTGCTTGCCGTCCCTCAAAGTTGCGTAAGACAAGGAAAAAGAAGAGAACACCATTTTACGCCCGCTCAAACACGCTGTAGATGAATTCGGCAATCTCGTCTACGTTCTCCAGCTGCAGCGCGGCGATGGTGCGCCAGGATCCCGCCTGCAGCACCTCCTCCTCATCCCGCCGACTTGTGCTGGTGCTGCTCATGAGGTTCACCTGCCCATGCGCGCCGCCGTCCCTCCGTGCTGTCGCGTCCACCAACAGGGAGGGAGGCGGGGAGACGGGCAGCACTCGCCCCACCTCCGCTGCGGTCTCCACCTCCGTCACCTGCCCGAACTCGTCCGTGACCCGGACAGAGGGCACAAAGGCGGCGGTGGCCTCCCGCGTCGGCAGCGTGCTCTTCGCCTTGTCGGGACGTACCTGCGCCGTCTCCTCCTCCCGCTCCGCGTCTTCGGAGTCGGTGTCCGGGGAGCCGAAGAGGGTGCGCGTGGTGCCGGTCGTGGCGGTGGCGGTGGGGCTCGACACCGCGTAGGAGGGGAAGGAACTCTCAGAGAGAACGCCGTCGGCGGGAACGCGCTTCGTGCGGTGGTGCTTTACGCGCTGCGCATCGCTTCCGCTGACCTCCGTCTCGTCGTCGTGTTCGTCAGCCGTGTTCGGTGCAGCCCTCATGCCGCCGCCCCCACCGCCGTCGTCGGCGTCCCCCCGCCGCACCGTGGTCCGCTTCTGCGCCCGCACCGTCGGCGGCACCGACGAGTTCTCTGTTGTGCGCGAGGGACTCGTGTGCAGGTCGAAGGAGACGGCGCTGCTCGGCAGCATGGGCGAGACAGCTTCCATGTGCGCCAGCGCGCGCTCCAGCTGCGACGGCGTCCCCGTGAGCACCGGCACGCGTCCGGAGAGATCGGTGCGGGTGGTGCCGCACCCGCTGCCGCCGCTGCTGCTGCTGCTGCGCGACGACGAGGACGTGGGGCTTCTTCCTCGGCTGGAGGCTGCCGAGGTCGGTGAGCCGCGACTTCGCTCCCCGCCTGCGGTGCCGCTCTGCCACGTCACGGCGGCGTCGGACAGACGCTTCGGCTGCGCCTGCACGGCGAACTGCTGCCGCTTCATGACGGCGGCGTTGCGGCGCCAGTACTCCGCCACGGCCTGCAGCAGCGCGTCGTGGCGGGCAATGCGGTCGGCCAGCGCGTCCATCTCGAGCAGCGTCTGCGCGTGTTCAGCCTCGCGGGCCGCCGTGGCCGCTCGCAGCTCCGTCAGCACCGTCAGAGGGTCGTGGTGAACCTCCGCCGCGACAGGCGGGGCCGCAGGGTTGTTGCCCGGAGCACCGCGGGTGTTGTTGCTGCGACTCGTCGTCTTAATAAGCGCGCCGCCGCTTTTACTGTTGGCGAAGAGGGACGTTGCGAAGCCGGAGGACGGTGTTCGTGGCGCCGGTAGCGCCAGCAGTGCCCGACGCGACGGCGGCAGTGCCATCTTTGAGCGCGAGACCTCGCTGCGGCTGGACCGCGCCTCGGTGTCGCTGGCCGCCACCGTGCTCGTCGTGAGTGTCGCAATGTCGCGCTCCAGCTGAACGTTTTCGAGCAGCACCTGCGCCACGGACTGCTGCAGCGCATAGAGGTGTTCTGCGGCGGCCTCGGTGGCCTGGTAGCTGCGGTCGAGGCTCGCCTGCGCCTCCACGCCGCCCTGCGCCACGCTGGCGACGAGCTGCTCGAGCTCCGCCGTCGACAGCTTCTCCCCGTGCACGCCGTGGTAGTGCGGCGGGAGTACCACCGAAGGCGCGAGGTGCGTCTTCTTGCCCGCCCGCTTGCCCTTCTTCGTGTCTTGAAGCGTCTGCTGCTGCGGCGAGCGAGGAGGGGGAGGGGGAGGAGGAGGAGAAGAGGGAGCGGGCACTGTCTTGCCAGGGTGGGCACTTGCCACATTGGCGCTGACAGGCGGGAGACGCGGAACGGTGCTCGAGGACGGTGGCGGGGCGTCTGCCTTCTTCGCCGGCGTGCCTTTGTGTGCAGCTGGCGGACGTCGCGCCAGGCCGGGCAGTCGCTGCGTATTGTCCGTCGCAGCTCCGCCAGCCACTGCCGCTGCTGCCGTTGCCGACGACGACGAAAGGAGAAGCTTGCCCCCGAGGTAGCGCCGGATGGGGCCGTCCTTGTCCTCCTTGCTCAGGGCCTCCAGCACCTCGGAGGCGTTGGCGGAGGTGAAGAGGGCCCGCGGCGGGGGAAAGCCAAAGGAGAAGTTTGGGTCTTGTATTTGAAGACTCTGGTTTTGCTCTGCTGGTGGGGTTGGCGTTGACCGCCCGGCCGCCGCCCCGCTCTTTCCTGCCGTTCGCGATGCTGTGGAGCCGCCAATCGCGCTGGGGGATGCCGCGACGCGTGGGAGGGAAGCCTGTTCGAGCGCGCCACCGCCGTTAGTGTTGCTTGCTCCAGGGCCGGTTGCTGCTGCTACTGCGGCGACGGCGGCGCTTCGCTTTTCGATCAGCTTGCGCCACGCCGCGGGTCCGCTGAGGGACATGGGAATGGCGCCTTCCGCCGTGGCAGCGCCGCCCTCCGTCGAGACGGACACGCGCGTGTGCGACGAAGAGGACGGCAGCGGTGACGCGCGGCGCTGCAACATCGGCTGCTGCTGCTGCTGCTGCTGCCGGCGCTGCGAGTTTGGGTGCAGGTTGGGCGGGGGAAAGAGGGACGTGTCGATAAAGCTGGGGCTCGTCTTGCCCCCCTCGCGCTGGGATGCAGCGGCGTTGTTCGCGCGCGGGTCGTCCGGTCGTCGGTGCTGCAGACCGTGACCGGAGCGCCGTCTCGTGTTGGGCGAGGTCGACCACGGCCGGTCAGCCAACGCGGGTGGCGGGGCGCGCGCAGGGGTCGGGGCTGCCTTGGGGGTGTAGAAGTATTTGACGCACAGTCGTGCGAGGGCCTCCGCCTCCGCCTCGTCGCTGCTGGGGCCCGCTGCGGCTGCGGTCGGCGTCAGGGCAGTCGAGGGCTGAAGCGACGACGCCGACGACGGCGGCTCTGCCGACAGTTGCTGCGCGTGGCGGAACAGATCGAGGACCTCGTCGGGGATGTGGCTTTGCGCGGATGCCTCGGACACGTTGCCCTCCGCACGTGACGAGGCGACGCTACTGCGTTGATCGGCACGGCGGAGTATCGACGACCGCGCGGAGCTGCGCGATGCACGATGGGCAGTTGCCTCGCTGCGACCGGTCGCACCGGACGTGCGACGGGAATCAGCTGCGGCCACGTCCTCGGCTGCTGGCGCCGACGCGGCGCTGCTCTTTTGGCTGGTCGGTGTGTCCTGCCGGTTCTTCTCCGCTTGGTGGGCCTGCAGCTGGAGCAACAAGACCCGCTCCGCCCGCCGCAGATCATCGACGTCAAGTGCCAGCGCGGCATCCTCCTCCGAGCTCCCACCGAGCCCTTTCCCGCGAACACTACGGGGCAGTTGTGCACGCCACGCATCGTCGGCGTCCGGTGGCGCTCCTGCAGTGGCACTGGTGTACATCTGAGGCGCGTAGGCCTCCACGAGTTGGGACAGCTGCAGTAAGTAATGGGCGGAGAGCTGATGAAATTGGAGCGTCCAGGCTTGCGCCAACACGTCGAGCGTGCGTGCGGCAGAAGAGGTGGCGTGGGGGGCTGCCCCGGAGGGTGTGGATGGAGAGGGCGATGCCGCTGTCGCCGTCGGGGATGCCGCTGTCGGCCGCGCCCGTGCGTTGTGAAACATCGAGGCGGCCGCCGCATGCGCCTTTGCTCGCTTCGACGGCACCGCTGCGGTGCGTACTCCGCTACCGCCGTTGCGCATGTGAAAACGGAAAGTGGGTTGACGGTCTAATTTTTTGTTTTCGGTTTCTTTCTCTATTTGGCACACTACGTAGTCAGGTGGTGCCAGAGCTCTCTCCGTAGGGAGCCGGTGGCTACAGAACGAAAACTGTCTAAAGAAAAGTTGTTGTCTCAAAGAAAAGTATGTACATGGAAGTAGTTTAAGATTTAAGTATTGCGGTCACTTTCTACAGCTTGGCAAACAAATCAGCAGTAGTGGAAAGAGTAATATGTTGATTGTTCCAAAATAAAAAAAAAAGGAGTTGAAGCGCTTTACGTGGAGAGCGAAAGCTACAATGGGAACACAGCGTGCTCTCGTTCTACTGCAACGACGAATGCAAAAGAAGTAAAGGGAGGGCAGGGGAGGAGTAGGTGCGCGCGGGAGAGTTTACACAACTTCAGGAGCTATCAACAGCGGCCGTCGAGAACGCACACATACTTAGCAGAGGCACAAAACACCGACAAGCGGTCTGCTATTCTTTCAGTGTTTTCGATTAGTTTCTATTGTGGCATCTTCTTATTTCCTCTGCTCTCCCGCTCACTCAGAAGCAATCCAGCATTTCAACAAATATCATCCAAATAGCTTTTACAATTTGATTATTCTGCGTTGAGAGCATAGAGGAGAAGCACAAAAAAAAAAGAGAAAAAAAGGGAAAGAATTGAAGCCCAAATTTCGTTTATTTCCCGAAAAGAAGAAGAAGCGGAGTCTGCTTTATCGAACCCAAATGTTTCCATTGCAACCACAAGTAGAAAATGGGGGAAAAAAAGATGGAGAAGGAGAGGAAACAAAGCGGAGTTTTCGCACAGAAAGAAGACAACGTTTGCGAGACGGAACGCTCATTCGCCGTCTCTTTTTCTTTTATCCCTTCAACCCTCAACTCCACATCGCAGGCAGCAACGCCCACACAGCTCGTCTCAGCAGGATGAGCACAATGACGCTGAAGCTCCAAATAATCGCGCGGTCCAGGTGGCGCAGCGGGATGGAGAGACGATAGGTGGAGATGGCAAACACCACATTCTCCGCGGCCTGCGGTGGCGGTGGCGGTGGTGGCTGAACCGCAGCCGGAGCGAGGATGTTCTCCGGTTCCTGCGGCATAAGGTGCGCCAGCAGCTCCTCCGGCAGCGTTTCGTGAGAGTTCGGGTGAAGTCCAGGCGGGCTTGGCGGCGGCGGAGCGTCCCCGGCGGCGAGTGCGGCTGCCACCGCCATCTCGTGTTCCTCCCGCCGGATTGCCGCGCGCAGAACGGGCTCGAAGCGCACGTCAGGGATGCCGGAGCTCGTGTCCGCCATCTCCAGCTGCCGCGCCTCCTCCTCGTTGAGCAGAGGCAGCGAGGCCAGGTAGCACTGCGTTGTCACGTCGTCCTCGTCCACGCCGTCGTACACCACATCGGGAAAGAAATCGTCGCCAACGGCGGTGTCGTGCCACACGCGCGTGTGCGTGACGTCGGTGCCGGACCACGCACTCTCCTCCCCGTGCTCCCTGTCGGGCGACTGCCGCTCTGCCTCGTCCTCTGACGCCGCTGTTGTTGCCGCTGCGGCTGCCGTTGCTGCTGCGGGGGATGGAAGTGGGGGCTGAGCTGGGGAGGCGCCTGCACTTTTGGAGGCGTGGGGGTTTGCTGTCGCCTGCGGCGCCGGAGATGCACTCGCCGCCGCCACTGGCGACCCGCTGACGTCTTGTACATTCTCCACAGATGTTTGATCACCACAGCCGGGAGTACTGCTGCGGCCGCGCTGTTGGTCCTTCTCCACCTCCTCCCCACTTTCCGGCGGAGGGGCTGTCGTGGGAGATGAGGAGGCGGCGGCAGTGCTGGCACTGGTGTCTGCCTTCTCCGCAGCACCCGCAGCTCCGGCAGGGGAAGGAGAGGCAGCGGGCAGCTTCGGCACCTGCGCGGCCTTCTCCGCCGACGTCTCGGGGTACTGCTTCATTTCCGTCTCCCACACCTCCAGCGTCCCACGGCCGCAGGTGGCGCACGTGAAGGCGCGCGACTCCTTCGCCCACGCCAGCTTCGTCTCCGTCGCCACCATGTTCTTCGGAAAAGCCCCGATGCCGAACTCGTCTTCCTGCGCCATGAAGTGGCGGAGCGCCGTGAGGGTGAGGGCCACGTCGTACGTCGGCTGCCACAACTCCTTGTGGAAGCTACTGATGGTGGAGCAGATCTTTTCATGCGTGGCGAAGCGGCCGCTGCGGGTGAAGAACATGATGTCCGGCGGCTCCAGCGGGTAGGAGCGGGAGAAGATGAGGGCGCCGTGGTAGAGCCCCTCCTTGTAAGGAAGGTTGTTGCCATCGCCGGCGGGTCCGCGCAGGGTGAAGTGCCACTCGAAGATGTTCTCCTCCAGCGGCGCGACGAAGTAGTCGCTCACGCGGTTCTCTTCCTTCTGCAGGTGGCGGTACTCGTTGCTGAGCCGCTTGATGGCAGCAGAGGCGTACGACATTGGGAAAGAAAACCACAAAAACAATATTGTACGCACAAGTCACGTAAAGTTGAAGAAGGGATCGGAAATATATGTATGGGAACGAGAAGGTGTTAAGGCAGCAAAAGTGCGAGTGATCTCAGAAAAACCTAAGTTGGCTTATTCTCAGAGTTTTCTGCAGCTTTTCTTTTGCCTCAGCACAACTACAACGTGTGGTGCAAATCTTTGGTGGACAACGAGAAGCAAAGAGTAAATAAAGATAAGTAGGTGGGCGAAGGCGAGATAGTTTAAAGAAGGTAACGAAGCTCATCACAGACGGACTCGATTTAGCAGAGGCGGGAAAACAATTTTTCATCTAAACAGGATTGAAACGAACGTCCAGTAAAGCGGTGAGTTGTGAACGCTGGAAACACCCTTCTTACAACAATCCGATGTCGCAACCTTGCGTTTTAAAGTGCCACATCCTTTTGATGCAGTCCAGCAAAATGTTTTTTTTTCTCAACATGAATTCTAAGGCGCACTTGCAGTGATCTAAGTATACAGACATTTTAGTTTTGAACCCGAAACAAAAACAAACAAGGAGGAAAAATAATGGGAAGAGGAAAACTGGAGAAAAAAATTCCTCTATGCTACTTTACATAGATTAAAAAAAAACTGAGAAGCTGAAAAACGCCTTAACAACAGAACGCAAAAACACAAATTCGCACACACACACAAAAAAAAAAAAAACACGTGCTCATAAACGCGCTGCAAACGTGGAAAACTATTTTCTGCTACTCTACAAAAACACATACCTTAATTGGTAATGTACATCGTTCTTTTGTTGCAGCCACAAGGAAAAGGTTGAGACTAGCCCGCATTGCGTAAAAAAAGAAAAGAGAAGAGAGCACAAGGCGCAGCGCGCATCTACAGTTTACTAGCGTTTTGTGTCTTCCCTCTGTCTCGGAGCTCCTTTACTAGCTGTGCGCACAACTCAGTTCGTCGACTTGCGCTTCTGGCTCCGCCCGCTGCCCGGACCGTTGCCCAGCCCGGCCGTCTTTGAAATGTCTCGCATAATCTGCTCCTCGGTCGAGTGCAGCCGTGGCGGCGGCAGCGGCGACGTGCGCGCTCTCGCAGCCGTCACCGGCGGCAGAGTCGGTGGGGCACCGCGGCCACTACTCAACTCACTCAACTCCGCGAGCTCTGCCGCAGCTCTTGGTGGGGCAGCGGTGGACGTCGCCGTGACGGGTGCGGGTGAAGGCGTCGCGACACTCTGAAGCGGTGCGACGCGACGGGGCTCCGACGACGGCCCTTTTAAACTTGTCGACGGCGGCGGCGACGGCTTCAACGCGCCGCCGGTGAAGGGACGGGTGATCGCGGGGGTCTTCTCCGCAGCACTCGGCATAATCGCTGGCAGGCGCTGCTGCATGGCGGGTCCTGCACTGGCCGAGCCGTTGCTCGTGCGCGCCCTCTCCTTGTCCGCCGGCTCCCGCACCCCGATGCCTTCCTCGATGAGCTGCTGGTACTCGACGAGCCGCAGTGTGCGCTGCAGGTTGCGCTCCGCCAGCTCGTCTTCTGGGGAGACGAAGTCCACCCCGGCACTGCGCAGGAGCTGCTCCGTAGGTTTGAAGGCCTCGAGCTGCAGGCGGCTGCGGTCGTCAAGCTGGTCCACCTGCGCCAGCGCCTCGACCTTCGCGGCCTCCCACTGCTGCTTGGCCTGGCTGTACTCCTTCGCCTTGGGGTTCAGCGCGTCCATGGCGACCTCCTGCTGAAGCGTGTAGTACTCAATCTTCTTCTGTATCTCTTCCGCGTTGCGGGCCTTCTTGAAGCGCAGGTCACCCAGGGTGAGGTAGAGGGTGCGGAACTGGGCAAGGCGGTCCTTGCGCAGGGCCAGCTGCGTTTCGTGGATGTGGCCCTCCAGCACGTCGCGCGCGAAGGCCTCGGCGTGGCTGCAGCCAAAGTGGATCGCCCCGCTGAACTGCCGCAGCCCATCAACGACGGCTTGCAGGTTCGTCTGCGTCTCCGCCAGCGCCTGCGAGCGCGCCTCGGCAAAGCAGCTGAAGGCGGCGGCGTCCTCCTCGCGCTGCCGCTCCAGCGTCATGTGGGTCAGCCAGTCATCAGCCAGCAGACCCTGCGCCTTCTGCAGGTGGGACAGCCGCCGCTCCAGCTGCTCCATGGCGCGGTAGCACGCCATCTGCTGGTCGCTGTTCGCCAGCCACTGCGTGCGCCAGGCGTGCTGGTAGGTCGAGGTGGCGTTGCGCTGGCGCTGCCGCGACTGGATGACGGCGCGGCGCTTTTCTTTGATGCGGTCGATGTCCTGCGCAACCTCGGTCAGCCGCCCGGTGTGCTCCTCGATGAGCCGCGTGAGCCGTGCCGTGAGGGTCTCCTTCTGATCCTGCAGCGCCGCAAGAGGGGTGGTGACGCACTCCTCCACGTACTCCTGCATGAGCTGCTCCATCTCGTCGTACGGGTCCTTCATCGCCTCCGCCAGCGCCGTCTGCTCGTAGTAGAGCTCCTCGGAGCGCTGCATGTCGCCGTCGGCGATGGCGTCCCGCTGCGCCTGCTGCAGCTCCTCCACGTCAAACTTCATGCGGTGCAGCTTCTCCCGCAGATCCTCGTCGACGTCCTCGAGAGTCGGGTTCGACAGCAGCTCGTTGAGCTGGCGCAGCAGCGGCTGCGTCCAGGCGTGCAGCTGCCGCCCCAGCGTCACGGCGGGCGGCCCGCAGTAGGCGTAGTGCGACGCCGACGTGAAGGTCTGCCGCAGCGCCGCCAGCACCTCCGTCACGCGATCAATAAGGACGCTCGTGTGCTCCCACTTCGGCTCGTCAGCGGCGGCGCTGCCGGTGATTTGCTTCACAGTGGCGTCGTCGCCTCCGTCCGTGGCAGCACTGGCGAGTCTCCGCTGCCGCAGCTGCTCTTCGTAATGGAAGAGGCGGCAGCGGCGCAGCGCCTCAAATTGCGACTGCGTGTCCTTCAGCTGCTTCAGCAACACGCCGGGGCCGTTGACGGGGTCGGCGGTGGCGGCCGGCGTCAGCGTCATCACATCGGCAGCAGCAGCACCGTCCGACACGGCGAAGGCCGGGGCCGTCTTCACGGGCGACGACGGGTGGAGGAAGAAGCGGGCGTAGGCGGAGATGTGCGCCGTGGCGGCGGCCTGCTGCCGCTGCTGCTGCGCCGCGCGCAGGGACACGGACGCCAGCGAGTGGCTGCTGCCGGTGCTCGCCTGGCTACTGATGCTGCTGGAGCTGCCAGGCCGCTCGTCCAGCGCCGTCACGTTGGCGCTCGTCAGTGCCGTCAGGTCGGCGGTGCCCCGCTCCTGACCCAAGCGCAGGGCCGCAGCGGCTGTGAGGCCGCCACCGGGGCCGAAGGCGGGGGCGCTCGTGGTCGGCGCGGCCCATGGCAGCATCAGGTGCTCCGGGTCCACCCGCAGACCGCAGAACCGCGTGAAGGCGGCGTCGCTGGCAAGCGCTCGCTGCTGCTGCAGCGACGGCCCAGTGTTGGCCGGCGCCGAAACCTCCGCACTTTTGCCGTTTGCCTCCTCCCGCTTCGGCTCGGCTTTGACCGGTGCCGCAGCGGCGAGGGCTGCGTTTTTCGGTGATGCCGCAGCGCGGGCGGGCTGTGGTGCGTTCCGCCGGCTCGGCGACGGCGGCTCTGGCGGCAGTGGCAGTGCCTTCCCTTTACTCTTCCCCGAAACACCTTTTTCCATTGGTAGCTTGTTGCTCCTGCCACTGTCGCTGATGCCGCTCCCGAGCGCGCCGGCCTCGGTGTCCGCGTCGGCGGAGGGCAGCAGGTGCATCTCCACGGCGCGCTGCGACACCGTCTCGTACTCCTTCATCAGCTGCTGCACGCGGCGCAGGTTGTCGTGCAGGGCCGCCAGCCGCTCCGACGCGGTGACGACAACGGCGGGCTTCGCCGTGGTGGACGGTGGGGCGGCTGCGGCGCTGCTGGGGGACGGCGAGGTAACGAGCAGCGGCTGCGACGGGGCAACGGCGAGATCGGACGCGGCGGCGCGGATGGCTTCGCCGATGAGGGTCAGCTGTGCGTGCGCCGACGCAAACTCGCTGCTGTGGGCGGTGTTCGTGATGACTGGCGACGTAGTGGGCCCGCCGGCCCCGTCTTGCTTGTCGCGCACGAGGAGTGAAGTCGTCATCACGACCAAATGGTAACTGTGGAGCGAAACGACAATTTTTTTTTTTTTAAAAGCTAGTCTGAAACACTGTTGATAATAATAATAAAAAGAGGAATCAGAGAAGAGACTCTTCCGTATCCAGTGCAGAGAGCTTAACTGTAGAGAAGAAGGTAAAAAAAACGAGGAGGTTGTAAATGAGGAATTAGCAATTGGCGAGTTGCGAAAGCTCAAAACAGCACATAAACAGCATCATTGTGCGTTTTGCTCAAAAAAAAAAATTGAAGCCACTTACTTTTTACCTTCGGACTACATCAGCAAATTCATCACAAAGTCGATGATCTAGAGTTGAACAAACAGATTTCGGCTCAACCGTGCTTAGATGTTTACTAAGTCTTCATCGTTCTAATTTTTTACTTGTTGTTTGTTGCCTGCTGCGAGTGGTGGATAAAGCTAGCGCTTGCGAAGGCGAAAAAGTGTTGACAGGAACATCTGTAGTAGAAAAAAAGAGGAAAAAATCGTAAAGTTTTGTTTTCGACAGGTGTGATAAAAAGTGAAAAGTGGTGACAAGGTGAAGCGATATAAAGGCAAAAAAAGGTAAATGAAGCGGCCGTGTTGAAGAGAAAAAGCGAGACGGAGAAATACGGCATCGGTCTTCGGAAAAGAGAAATGATAAAAAATGACCAAAGAAAACAGAGTTGAAAGCCTTTAAAAGGCGACACGAAAATGACAAACGTGAAACAAAAAAGCAAAAAGAAAAGAAAAAAAAAAGAAAGCTATGTTTAAAAAGGAAACAATCAACATTTAACAATCCCTTTTTTTTTTTTTACAATACTGGAACTACACTTTTGATCTAAAAAAAAAACCTAGCAGCGGCGTTACATTCATTGGCTGCGGGGTGATGCAGTACATTTTTTTCCAGTTGCTTTACCTTTTTTTTTTCTGTGGTAGTAAAAAAAGGGGAGAGGGGAAGTGTAGAAAAATGGCCAAAAAATGAGATAAGAGAGAGATGCGTTAAAGTGAAAAAGACGCATGACGAAAATGACAAATACGAAACGAAACAAAATACAGGGTGTTACTTCCGCTTATTTAAAAGATGAGGGGCGTGGGAAAGGAAAGAGCTGGGGAAGAGAAAAAAAAACGAATGTGGAAAAATGGGAGAGAGTGAGCAGCCGAGGGGGTGGCGCCTCATAGCAAGACGTTCACAAGCACAAACACAAAAAAAAGAATAAAAAGAAAGAGTACGGTTCCAGACCCCCTAAAAAAAAAGGCATGCTTTTCTCCACCTCTCTTTTCCACACTTCGTTTTTTTCTTTTTTTCTCTTTTTGCCTCCTCGGCTGTCAAGTCACTACGGCTTCTCGCCGAGCGGGTGCCAAGTGCCGTCCGGGTGGCAGACGGACACCTTGCCGCAGCACATCTGTCGCAGCTTCGAGCCCGAGTAGTCGTCGTACAGCACGTAGGCGAAGTCGACCAAAATACCGTTGTCCGCGCTGTCCTCCGAGCCCTTCTCGAGGTTCGGGATGTGACGCACAAGGTCGCGCAGGTCCTTCGCGTGGCACGTCATGTTCCGCAGCCGCATGCGCCGCAGCTGCGGGAAGGGCATGTCGATGTGGTCCTCCTCCAGCTTCCACATGAAGGGCCAGACCGGGCAGCCGTCCAGCTCGATCTCCGTCAGCGCCGGCAGGCGGGCGACGGCGTGGCTGAAGTAGGCGCGCACCTCCCCGGCGTCGAAGGTCAGCGAGCCGGCGCTGTTCGCCGACGGGTCGGTCACGACGCTCCACCCGCTCGTCGCCGTCGTCCCGCTGGCGCCGCTGGTCGCCGTGGTGGACGTGCCAACGGTGGAGACCGGCGCCGTCGGCGGAGCAGAGGCGGCCCCGCCGCTGCTGCTGTCCGTCATGTCGACGCTGAAGACGACCTTTGTCAGCTTCTCGCGCGAGAGGATGAGGGTGAGCTGCGAGGGGCGGAGGTGGGTGCGCCAGCAGTGCATCCCGCCCAGCTCCTTCCACAGCATCCACGGCCCGATCGGCTTCGAGGTGGAGCTGTTCTGCATCATGCGCAGCACCGTCCCGAATTCCTTCTGCAGGCGGTTGTACTCCTCCTTCGCCTCGCGGGACTCGATGTTGAGCCACATAATGTCGTAGAGGGCGTCGTCGGCGGCCACCTTTTCCTCACGCGTCGCCGGCAGCACGTGCAGCTTCGGCCCGCACGTGGCCCGCACCAGTTCCATGACCCGCCACGACACGCGGAAGCAGCCCTTCAGGCCGAGCACCTCCAGGTTGGGCAGCGCGCCTGCCAGCTCGACGACGGAATTGTTCTCAATGTCGGTGTTCTCGAGGTAGAGCTCCTTCAGCGAGGGGAACGGGTGAGCGACGGTGCGGATGAGGCCGAGCGAGATGCTGATGCGCATCGACCGCAGCGTGACCGTCTCCAGCTTTGGCAGGCGACTCAGCACCTCCTCGACAGTGCCGGTCAGCAGTCCCTTCTCGGCGTCCAGCGAGCTCTCCATGCGGAAGGACTCGCGGGTGTCGTGGTGGAGCAGCATGTTCAGCTGCGCGTTGTTCAGCATCCCGCTCCAGCAGTTGCCGTTCTCGTTGGCATGAACCTCGCGCCAGAGGGCGATGATGCCGCCCTCCGCCTTGTTCAGGTGGTGGCCGTAGAGGGCGAAGATCCAGTCGTGCTCGGCAGCCTTCTCCTCCTCGCTGGCGGGACGGGTCTGCAGCGGCGGGTGCCCCATCGCCCCAGCGACCTGCCGCGCCTCCTCCAAACCGCGCCAGGTTACGTTGAAGCACCCGCGCACGTCGCAGGTCTCCAGCTTCGGCATAATGCGGATGAGAGACACCAGCTCGGCGTCATGGACGGTGCTGCCGCGCAGGTCAAGGTGGCGCAGCTGCGGGAAAGGGTTCTCGCACAGCAGCGGCGCCGTGAAGAGCTCCGGGTGGCAGCACGTGAACTCGACATTGGTCAGCGCGCAGGTGGTCAGGCAGGGCAGGCGGGACAGCACGCACTCCACGAAGCCAGGCCGCAGCGAAGCATCATCGTCGTCGGTGCGGAAGACAAGCCGCTCGTCAAAAGACAGAAGGAGGGAGAGCTGCTCTGGGCTCAGCAGCTCCTGCCACTTCGGGTGACCACCAAAGCGACGCCAGAGGGACTGCAGGTGGTTGACGCCACGCGTCGTCGAGCCGAAGCCTGTGTTGACGGTGGTGGTGAAGAGGTGACCGATGCGCCTCTCGAGCTGGTTGTAGTGCAGGATGCGCAGGTGCTCGTCATCTGCGGTGTTGCCGGCTGCGTACTTGTACTTCTGCGACATGCTTTAATTCACTCTAAATTCTCTACGGGTTATTAGGAAAAAAAGTGTAAAGAACGCGTTTTTTATGGTGATAGAAAAGGCAGAGGGATACGGTGCGCTTGCGGGGAGCTTCTTAGAAACACGTTTGCGTGTGTGTGTGTGTGTGTGTGTGACGAGAGTAAAGACAAGAGACGAAAGGAGAAGGACGAAGAACGTTCGGCAAAATTTTTCAAACAAGTATCGACACGCAGCATGATGTTCATTACGCATTCAAAAACAAACAAATAGAGCAGAAACGTAGATCAACGCCCTCGTGCAATGTTGCTACCTATGGAAACATGCAAGCACCGCCGTCCGAATATGACATCAGTCTCAAATGTTTCGTGGCTGCTTTGGCGGAACGAAAAAACGCCGCTGTCTTGGTCGAACAGAATAAGGAAGAAAAGGATAGACATGTTTTGCAGACCACACAAACAATCGAAAACAGGAAAAGAAAGAGAAGGCGGTTTTGTCCTACACATTTTTTCTTCGAGTTCTAATATATTAGCGAGCTTTGGATTTTATTATAGCATCACGCGTGCTTTGCACAAACAGATGGCGAGGGTCAGCTAGGTGACGCACATACAAACACAGACGCACGCGAATAGAAAAAGAAAAAAAAAGATTTATATAAAATGGATCGAAATGAAAAAGAGAAGAATGAAATCAACATTGACACCACAAGACACAGCAAACATTTCGTTTTTAAATTCACACCCACACAGAAAAATACAACAAGAGGAAAACAGCAGGGACGACGAGACACACACTGAGCTGTGTTGACACCGATAAGTTGGAAAAAGAAAAGGGAAAGAAACGGAAAAAAACAAAGGTTTAGAAGAGAGCAGAGCGACTACATTTGCAGCTTCCAGCCGTCCTTGGAAAACACACACTCAATTGAATCTTGACTAATATCATATTCCCTTTCTTAATTAACAAAAAAAAAGCAAAAAGACAACAAAAAGGGTTTCCAACGCAACTCCGCTACTCATCCACCGTTGTGCTCCGTCATGGTCCGCCACAAACCTTTCAGCAGCCCGTCCGCAAAGTCGTCCTCAAAGCGCCGATGAAGGATCTTCTGCGTTGTCAGCGAGTCCGTCGGCGATCCCTCGGACGCCGCCGTCGACGCCGCCTCCGCCTCGCCGTCTGCGAAGACGCTGTCGATCTTCGAAAAGGGCGGCAGCAGCGTGGAGCCGATGTAGTCGCGGTCGTGCATGCTCGTCTGCACCACCGCGCTCCCGCCACTCGCCGCGTCGGTGGCGGTGACCGACGCGATCACCGTCTTGTCGCGCATCGCGTCCGCCATCACGCGCTGCCGCGAGCGGTGGGCGTCGTCGATGTAGGGACTCACCTCGTCCAGGCCGCTGCCGGAGGGGCAGTAAAAGGTCTGGTTGTACGACCGCGCCCGCATCCGCAGCGGCGGGGCCAGGACGGAGGAGCCGTAGGTGCGCACCGTCTGCAAGAACGGAATCGACATCCACGTCCGCGGAAAGATGTGCGACAGAAGCGGGTTGCCCGAGACGTCGAGCGCCAGCAGGCCCACCAGGCGAGGGTTGATCTCGCCAAAGACCTCCACGCTGTGGTCAACGTTGCGCACCGGGGCCGTCTCGAAGGCGTTCGAGAAGGCGCTGCTCTCCAGCACCGGATACAGCCGCTGCCACCCGCTCTGCGACACGGCGTTGGTGACCGCCACCATCGCCTCCGGCCAGCGGTACGCGCTCCACTTCTCGTTCTGGAACTGCGCCAGCGTAGACACCTCCGAGAAGTAGGCGGCGAGGTCCTCATGCTTGTTGCGCTGCCCGATCTTCTCCACACGCCGCAGCACCCGCTGCAGGTCGCTCGCGATTGTGTGCACGTCGGCGACGGCGCGGCGGGCGCGGGCGGCGGTGAGGTTGCGACTCTCCAGCATGCGGTGGCGGGACAGCCGGCCCCAGTACACGTCCGACCGCGGCTTCTGCACCCGCACATCCGGCGCGCGTCCCCGCCCTGACGCCGGCTTCTGCGTCCCCTGCTCCTCCTCATCGTTGTCGCCGTCCCCCTTGTTGCCGTTCTTGTTGTTGCTGCTGATCCCAGTCTTCGCCGTGCTACCACCGCCCGATGCGGCGGTGCTGCGCGCGTTGGTGTTCGCTGCTGCCGCCGCCGCCTCCGTGATGTCGTAGGTGGACTGCGTGTCGTAGAAGTCTGGCAGGTACCCGCGCAGCCCCATGTTCGCCAGATTCAGCAGCACAAAGGTGTAGGGGATGGTCAGCGCGGAGTCGGCGGTGGCGCGCTGCTTGCCAATGCGAACGCCACGCGGGGCGGCCGCCGCGATGGTGTGCAGCAGCCGGCGCTGCATCGGGATGAGGTCCTCAATCAGAGGACGCTCGGCGGTGCTGCGGTAGGCGCCCTCCGGTGTCTTGGAGAGCGCCGGGTCACCGATGGCCGGCCAGACGACCTCCTCCACGATCTTCTCCACGTCCACGTCGAGCAGCAGCGTCGGCTGGGCCAGAAGCAGACTCGGGTGCTCGTAGGCAAACTGCTGCTCCGTCCACACCGTGCGCTCGGCGCGCGTGGTGGTGGTGGTGGTGGCGGCGGCGGCGGCGGCGCTGCGGCCGGCGCGATTGGCAAACGCGGTGGGGCTGCCGTGCACCGCTGCCCCGCCCTCCGCGCGCAGCGGGCTCATCTCCGTGTTGGACAACACACTCCCCACCCCGCTCCTGCCCAGCTCCGTGCTGGACGTGGTCGTCACAAAGCTGGCCACCGCCACCCCCTGCTGCTGCTGTTGCTGCTGCTGCTGTTGGGCCGCGGTGGCGGCTGCCGCCTCGACCTCCGTCGGTGTCTTCGGGGCCGGCTTGGCAAAGATCATCTCGTCCATTGCGGCGGTGTCGTCGGTGCGGTCCCACATGGCCCAGTACGCCGGCGCCGACGCCGTGAAGAGGCGCCGCGTGAGGTGCTGCGTGTAGGCGCTGCAGGAGCCGCGGAGGCAGCGCCGCTGCTCGCAGTGCGGCCCGCGGCAGAGGGAGAAGAGGTCCCCGACAAAAGTCTGCACGGCGGGGTGGTCGTCGTCGATCAGCAGGTTGAGCGGCACCTTTACGACGAGGCAGTGCACACCCGGCCAGCTGCAGTGGTCCTGCCCGGTCCAGAGGTGACGCAGCACCGGCACCGACGAGCTGAGGTGGCGCAGAAAGTGAAACGTCTCCAGCCGCATCGCGTCGGCGTGCCGCAGGGCCCGCAGGTGCAGCCGCTGGAGGTAAAAGACAAGCGCCAGCCGCGTCAGCTCGTAGTCGAGCTCGCGACCGTGCAGACTGGAGTCCCCGGACACGTCGTTCGCCACCGTCTCCGGGTGGCGCAGCGCGGCGTCTGGCCGGCTCACGTAGTCGAGCAGCTGATAGTTCCGCACTCGCATGAGGCGGACGTGCATGAAGAGCGCGTACACGGGCAGCCGATTGTAGTAGAGCAGCATCGGCACCCGCAGCTTGTTGTGACGCAGAAACAGGTGGTAGTTGTGGCGCTCCGCACGCACCTCCTCCTCGATCACGCGGGCCTGGCAGCGGTTGCAGGAGCCCTCCGACATCGCCTGACGGGTGCGAAAGAAGGCATTCAGTGCGAGGGTGTACGGGGGAGGGTCAGGGGTCACGAAGAGGTGCACGACGCGACTGACGAGTCGGCCAAGCACCGCAAAGACGCCACGGCCGCCGCTCACGGTCCACGGCGGCTGGCTGCGCGCGACGGAGAGGGAGGCGGCGTTGGGGGTGCCGACCTTCAGCCCGCGCTCGCTCTCCGCGTCGGCGTCCTCGACGGTGCGGTTCGACGCCGGCCACCACTCCACGTTGGCGAGGTCAAGGTGGTCGGCGTCCTCGACCCAGCCGGTCAGCCACTGCAGCAGCAGCGGCAGACGCAGATGACGCCGACGAGCCTCGGCGCCGTCCGCGGACGCCTCCTCCGCAGCGCTGTCGAAGTCCATCGCGCGCAGGCCGCCATCTTTTCCGGCGGCAGGCACACCGCCGCCACCCGCGCCTGCTGCCCCGGGCAGACCGCCCGTAGCGCCAGCACCACCACCGCCACCCGCACCAACCGCAGAGGCACTCAGGCTGCTGACGCTGTCGGCGACACCGGCGTGTCCGTAGCGGCTGCGGGTGGTGCAGCAGAGAAAGAAGAGAACCGTGAGAAGGATCAAAATGAGGCCGCGGCCGCGTGGCTTGCGGGTCAGGACGTACGTGTCGTAGCCCCGCATCACCTCAAGTGCTTTGGAGCTGTTTAGAACGGCGCTGGCGGACGGGGTGAGATAGCAGTTCGTGCCGGGAATCTGCGTCGCGTTCATCATCGCGGACGGGCTGGGGGTTGTGAGGTAGCTCATCGTGGCAGGGTTGACCGTTCCTGCTGTCGCGACGGTGTTAATAGAAGGTGCTGCGCTGCTCGTCTGCTGGGACGGGGGCGGAGAGACGGAGCGGCCGTTGGCCGTGGCCGGCTCCGGTGAAGTTGGTGGCGCGGTGAGGTAGGACACCGCAGACGACCACGCATCGCGCAGTTGGGCCAGCCTTCGCGAGGATGACCCAGACCCGTTGTTGACAGGCATTACGTTACTGTTTTTTTTTTTATAAGTGTTTTCGTCGTTTCGTATGCAGATGCAGGGAGATCCCAGTCTCTTTATCCTGATGGTATGAAGATCAATGGAATCGAAAAAGAAGAGATAAAAGAGGAAACAAAAGACGCACACACACGCAATCACGCTCGGATGGAAGACTCGATGAGACACCTAGTGCTATCGAGGAAGTGATGATGATGATGGCAATAAGACAATAACAGTAAGGTACACCAACGTTGCTGCAGAGGAAATCGAATGCGTTTTTCCTCTTGTGTAGCTTCTCCTCTGCGTCGCTGATGACGAAGAAAAAAGTGCGAGAAACAAAAGATGGCAACGTGCGTTTTTCCTAACCACTTCTGCGGAGCTGCAATACAGCCGAGCTTTTCAATACCAGCCGCAGCGCTGTTCCTGCCAACAACAGCCTCGTATGTGAGCTACACAGGTAAGCTTATCGAGAACTGGCTTCTTCTTCTTGTCACATCAAAAATTTACAAAAAAAAAGGGGGAGAGGGAAAAGTGGAAGCGATAAAAAGTGGGCAAAAAGTGTAATGCAATGCAAACGGCAGTTGCACTCTATAAGGAACTTACAATACATCGACGTCCCCTTTTAAATTTCATTTTTTACAACACAGCTTCACACCTACACTACTTCTTCTCATCGATAGAGATGGCAAAGTCGAGCTTTTAACTGAACAGACCCACTGCAGAGTGGCAGTTCTGGAAAGGGAGATAAAGGGGAACTTTTCTCTTGCTGCAAACGAGCAAATCCAGCGACACTTCACCCATTTTCACCATGAAAACCGTCTGTCAAAAAGTTTTCAGTTCGTCTTAAATGCGCATTGTGCTCCCCCTCACTCACTGCGTTTTGTTTTCGCGTTTCTTTTCGTTGTTTTTATACGGCTACTTTCATTCCATTTTTTTTGACGCTTACTTTCGAACGGCTACCCTGCACATATTAACGCCGCTGGCTTGAGGACAAAGACAAGTTTTTTTTTTTTTTGGCCACGAAGAAAGAAAAAGCGACATGACAATTCACTACCGTAATTTAATTGGGGATAAAATAAGAAAAAAACATGTTCACATTCCAGGAAAATAAAATAAAAAGAACGACACGAAAAGTACAGAGGTAAAGAAAGGGCCAAGCAGTGACTGTTGAGAAAACAAGAACCACACGAAGCTAGCTTGTTCCAATGGAAAGAGAGAAATGGACACAAGGGTTAAAGACTTTCCTCAGTCCCTGCTTCAATTTCGTTTTTTTTTTTGTTGTTGCAAAATGTGCACATCAAGCTTGATTAAAAAGTAAAAGGGGTCAATGAAAAACAATAAAAGAACAAAAGAGAAAGTTTAAAGCAAAGTCACATAAATCTACAGAGCGTGTTTCTTTTCCGACTTCTCTACCCGTTTTTCCTACTAAGAGAGAGGAAGAGAGAAAAAAAACCACTCAAACTTACAGTACATAGAAAGGCCACGAGCGACTGCTTTGGCTGCTGAAAACACAGCCGATCACTTTCCAATAAAAACAAAACGACTTTTTTCGTCACGTGAAGAAAACAAGAAAAAAGAAAAGAAAACACGAAGTAACCAAAGAAGCGAGAGGAAAACAAGTAAAACGGACGACCAGATTGTAATCCATAACGAAGATAATAACATAAAACACATAGTGATAATAGTAGCGAGTAGTTCGCTCCATCGTTCTACACGCTACGAATGAATGAGGAAATAACCAAAGAAAACCATAGAAGTAGAGAAAAAAGGGAAGGTCAACACAGAAAGAAAAAAAAATGAGAAGACAGTCTTTTCCTCTATGTATTTAAGAAGTGCATTGCAAAAAAAGGTTTCCAGTTGTGGACAACTTTAAATATTTTTTTTACTACAAAAATAGTCCATGCACTTGCAAACGAAGGAAAAAAAACGAAAAGAGTGTCGAACTGGAAGCTGTTGCTCAGGAGTACTTGGTGAAACACAACGTAGGAAGGCACTAAACACAGCAACGTTCAAAGCACTCAAAAAAAAAAAAAAGAAAAAGAAGAAATTAACCACCTATATCATTCATTTACATCACTCCTTCTTGTCTTCATTTCCCTTCTCTCGTACTTTCGTACACTTTCTTCGTGTGCACTGGACCGCACTGCCCGCTGCCTTTTTTACAGGGCAAGAGCAGCCACCAGGCTGACCACCACGGCCGCAAGAGAGCCGAGGGCGAACACCGGCGCGCTGGCTGCGTTCTTCTTCTTCTTGCAGGTCAGGTCCTCCGACGTGCACTGGTTGGCCGTCGAGCAGTTGGCCGCCAGCACCTGCGGCTGGTCACCGGCCAGCTGGAAGCGGAGGAAGAGGTTCGAGTTGAAGGCGGACGGGAGGCAGCCGCACAGGTGGCAGCCGCTCGTGTTGAAGGAGACGGCGCCGAAGCTGGCGAGGCTGGCCGGGACGGTGCCGCGCATGTTCGTGTTGTTGGTGAAGTGCATGTACTGCAACGTCGGCATCGACGTGGCGTCGAACATCGGCAGGTTGCCGCACGCCTTCGTGTTGGACACGTCCAGGATAGCGAGGTTGGCCAGGTTGTTCCACGACTGCGGGATCGTGCCCTGCAGGGACGTCCCGAGCAGGTACAGCTCCTGCAGCTTCGCCAGCGACCCGTAGTGCTCCGGGAAGGTGCCGGTGAGGGCGTTCATGGCGAGGTTGATGCTCACCACGTTCACGTTGGCGGGGTTGAAGTCCTTCTTGGAGCCCCAGGTCGGGATCTCGCCGGTGATGCCAAGCTTGGGGAAGAGCATCGTCACCTGCTGCTTCACCGTGTCGCACGAGATGCCCTCCCACTTGCAGATGTCGTTGCCAGCCCAGAGGTAGTTCAGCGGGTACTTGTTCGACCAGAGAAGAATGAAGTAGTGCGTGTCGCTGTCCGCGATGGCGCCACTGGCGGCGCTGGCGGTGACGCCCAGCACGCACACCAGCGCGACGACAGCGGCGGCCGCCATGCGAAGAACGTTGCGGAGCTGCATGACTGAATGCGAGTAGAAACCTGTCTGTGCGTGTAGGTGAAGGTGTACGAGGTTAAAAAACAGACAACTGAGAGAAGTGAAAAAAAGAATGGATAATAGAGAGGCTGAAAAACTGAATGGATTAAAGGTTTACTACCAAGCAGAATGTGTGATGTAGTGAGCAAAGAGAGTGTGTGTGGAATTTATGTGAAGTACGAGCGAGAGTGCAGTGCGGCAGTGATGAGAAGGCGAAGAGTGGTTTGTTGGTCAAGCAAAAGGGTTTCAATATCTTAACAAAACGACGACACTTTCCAGGAGCTGTGCTAATTTAGCATTGCTTGCTTGTGCTTCCAGCTATGAGCTCACATTTGCACCTTAGGGCACGGGTGCGTGACTGCATGAGTCCTTCGACAGCACTGATTAGAAGGCTTAAATAACTTTTCAAAACGCAATTTAAATATCAATTATTTTTATCCAAAAGGTTTTGATTGCACTCTTGCGAACACTAGCAACGTGTTGTACAGTGTCAAACAAATAAAGGCATTAATAAAAGAAAAACACAAGTGGATTGTCAACATCAACACAATTAGAAATTTAGCGAGAACACAAGACCCCACCGAAAACGCAAAGTGCCGCATTTATTCTCATTACCAGAGTCACAAACAACAACAACAAGAAAACACACAAGCGTACCGAAGACAAATACATCGACGAACCTAAACGAGCACGCAGACGGACTACCGCTACAATGCTCACAGAAGTAATTGTCCCGGCAGCCAACATACAATAAACAGAAAAAACTGTATCGCCGATTTACCTTCTCAATCCAAAAACATCAGCAACAAAATGATCAAACAAGACACAAGAAAATCCTCTTCGAAAAGTCAGCACGCACACACAAAAAATAAAGTGCAATAGTTCTACAGCGGCAGCGTCAACAGTGCGCGCTGCTTGGCCACAAGCTCCGTCAGCGAGGGCAGCGTGCGCTTCGGCAGCCCCAGCACGTGCCGCCGCGCAGCCTCCATCTTCACCAGCCGCTCGAGCGTCTCCTCCACCTCCTCCGCCGCTGCCACGCTGAACGGCGTCCCAGCCGTGGAGGCCGCGGATGACGACGCCGCTGCACTACTGCGCAGGAGGTGCTGCACCACATCTCCGTCGAGGACGTGGTGGCTCTGCAGCGCCGCCGCCGGCAGCATCGTTGGCGGCGACAGCAGCGGACGCATGTGCGTGTTCAGCAGCGGCTGCACGTACGCCGCCAGCGCCCCGTCCTCCTCCGTCACAAACGGCAGGAAAGCGCCGACGCTGCCCAGCGAGGTGGTGTAGTAGACAATTTTTGTGGCAAGCGCTGGGTCGGCCCCCTGCGACGGGTCGTAGGGCTGCACGCGCAACGCCGTGACGACCTGCCCCGTGTGGTGCCGCGCCACCTCCTGGAAGGTCTGCTGCGTGCGCAGGTACGACTCCCCGGTAACCAGCTCCGCCTCCTTCAACTGACTCACGGGCTGCGCAAACTGCGTGCGGGTGTTTTCTGGGATGCGCAGAAACGTCACGGTGCCGAAGCGGTCGGCCGCGGCGATGGTGCGTTCGTCCACGACGACGACGCTCGTAATGTAGCGTGGGACGCGGTCCGACATGATCTGCAGCAGGAAGGACGGCGTCGTCTCCCCGCCACCACCCTGCGCCGTGCCGCCAGGCTGCAGCGCCGCGATGAAGACGGACGCGTTCACCGTGCCGCAGACGATGAGCAGCTGCTTTTCGCGCGCCACGCGACGGGCGTAGTCGTCGTTGTACGGCAGCTGGTAGAGGTCCATGGCGTCGTAAGACGTGGTGCGGGAGTTGCCGTTGCGACTGCCCGGCGGGGCGGCGAAGACGTAGTCGATCGCGTTAATGCGCTGCCCGGGGGTGTGGGCGAGGTGGCGCCGCCGCAGCAGCTGCTCCTTGCCCCACGAGTAGATGCGGAGGCCCTGGGCAGATCCCATGCCGACAAAGAGCAGCCCCACCTCCTGGCACACGCACAGCGCCGACGCGTAGTCGGGCCGCGACTCCTCTGCGATGGCGGCCGCGTTCAGCGTCGCGCGCGCCGGCGACGGGCCGTCGGAGCCGCCGTCTGGGCGGAGGTAGGTGCTGTGGAGCAGCTCCAGGCGCAGCGGGCCGCCCTCGCTCTGCGCGTCCGCCAACACTCCCGCCCCGGCGCTCGCGCTGCTGCAGCGGAAGGTGCGCAGGAAGCCTTGCTTCCACGTCGCCCCCGTCCCACACCCGGCGCCGTGCGTGTACTGCGACGCCGTCCCGACAATCACAACCGGCTCACGCCCAAACTCGCGGAAGAAGCTGCCGACGACGACGGAGGTGATGACCTCCTGCGCGTCGAAGTAGATGGGCGGCAGCAGCCGCTGCGCACCTTGGTGGTAGAGCTGCAGCGTGCTGTGGTACGCGTTGGGCCGCCCCAGCGAGTGGTGCGGCGCCGTGTACGGAATCCCGCCGTACAGCCCCAGCGCCTCCTCCGGAGACTTGCCGGCAACGGCCTGCTCACCGGTGGTGCGGGTGTTGAGAAAGCTGAGATCCTCAGCGCGGTGCTGCTCGATGTCGTGCCGGCCGTGGCTGCGGTGCTCCACCCCGCACAGAATCAAGTAGGTCGACCGCGTGGGGTGCTGCAGCACGCGGCGGCCAGCGAGGGGCAGCGCCTGGTGGCGGAAGCTGTAGGCCACGCCGCCGCCCGCCCCCGCCGCCGCAGCGGAGGAAGACGCGGAGGCGCCACCGCCGCCGGTGTTGGACACGTACAGCGCCAGCTCACGCTTCTGCACGGCGATCACCACCTCCTGCTGCTGCTCCCGCGGGGCGAGGGTGATGGTGCCAACAGACGCGGCGAGGTCGGCGTCGTCCTCCTGCGCCGCGAGCGCCACGGCCGAGTTCGCGGCATCACCGTCGCCCGCTGCGGCCGCCGCCGGTGCCGACGCGCTGCGGCTCGGCAGCACAAATCGGGCGAAGGAGTTGGGCCGTGCGGGGAAGCTGTAGGGCGTCATCTTCACCGCGCCGTCCTGCGCCTCGCAGCGCCACGTGCGCTCGCCCGAGACGACGTAGCAGTAGGTCTCGCCATCACCGGCGACCAGCTGGCACGGGTGGGCGCCGCACCACAACTCCGCCGTCGACGTCACCTTGGCGGACGACGGGTTCAGCGTACACCGCGTCACCATGCCGTCCGAGTGCCCGACAAGAAGGACGAGCTGTCGACGAGCGCTGCTGGCACTGCTGTTCTTGCTGCCGGAGTGGTGTCCGCGACCACCGCCGGCCAACGCGGCCACGGCGTCGCCTCCGCCGCTCTCCACGTCGCCCAGGTAGGTCAGCAGCAGCGACGTGATGCTGACTTCATCGGTTCGAGTCGGGTCCGCCGTGCCGCCGCGCTGGACGGCGCCGCGCCGGCACACGATCTTCTCCAGCGGCTCCCGCAACTTGCGCGGGTGCACGAGGTAGACTTCCTGGTTGACCGTGGCAATGGCGGCAAGCTGCTCCGTCTGCGCCGCCGCGTTTGCTGCTGCTGCTGCTGCGGCCGCCGCCCCGCTGCCTGCTGCCGCTGCGGAGGCGTTCCAGAGAAGTCCCTGCAGCTCGCGTTGCAGCGCAGCGGAGACGGCACTCGCCGGCGGCTGCAGCAGCGTGACGACGGGGGCCAGCGGGAAGGTCGGCAGGACGTCGCGCTGCTGCAGCTCCGTGCCGGTGAGGCCGAAGTCGAAGCTGGCGATGCCGCCGTGCTGGTGGAAGGAGAGGAGAATGGTGGACGGCGTCACGGCTGCCGCCAGCACGGTGTTGCCGTGCGGGTGGGTCCAGCTCATCGGCACGACGCTGTCCGCGCCGCCCGTGTGCGTCATGGAGGCGGTGGGGCTTAGGACGTGGATGCCACGCGGGGTGACCTGGACGTAGCCGCAGCCGCGCTGCAGCGTCGTCGCGGCGATGGTGCGCTCCGCCGTGATGAAGCCCGCCTGCGTGTCCTGCTCCACGGTGCGGCCGATCTTGTACACGGTCGTGCCCTGGCGAGTGCACAGCAGCACCCGGTCCGTCCACACCTGATCTCGCGCCCCGCTGACGGTTGCGGCGAGCTGCCGCAGTGCCTTGAGCCGCTGGGCCTGCAGCCGGGCCACGTTGCCGCGCAGGGCATTGACGCCGTCAGCGCGGGTGCGGGCGGCGGTGCTCGCGGCTGCCTCGATGGCGGCGTGCTGCTGCCGCGCGAGGGCCTGCATGGAGGCGGCGGAGGACAGCGGGAGGACGGCGGCGAAGGCGGCCGGCAGGACGTGGCGGCCTTCCAGCTTCGCTGCGTAGCCGTAGCGGGCCTGCACGAGCACGCTCTCCGACCCGCGACCGCCCACGTAGTTGAAGAAGATCTCCGGCTGCTCTGCCGATGCCCCTGCGGCACTGCCGCCGTTGCCGTCCACGGCCGGGTCGGTGAGGCCCTCGGCATCTCCGGCCAGGGCGGAGGAGGAGGTCAGCTGCGAGGTGAAGCTGGTGATGGCCGGCGTGTTGGGCAGGCTCTGCAGCTGCGCCACGTGCTGAGGGCGGCGGTGCGGCTGGAAGACTTTAATCACCCGCGTCTCGACGGGAGTCTTGAACGGCGCGGCGGTGGAGGAGGAGGACGACGGCGGTGGGGGAGGCGGCATCATCGCGCCTCCGTCGTCCGCCGTGGGCTCCTTCTTGATGCGTGGCGGCGGTGGCAGCATGCCAGACGGCGGGGCGGCGACGGCCGTCGGGTCTGCCGGCTCCGCCTTCACCGCGCCGCCGTTCCCCTCAGCGTCGCCTGTTTGGTTGCTGCTGTTGTCGTCCCGCGGCCGCTTTCGCTCCTCACTCGACGCCGCCGCGCCGCCTTCCTTCTTGACCGCGTCCTCGCTCTTCGACACGGCCGCGGGCGCAGACGGCAGCAAGCGCTCGCGGCGCACGCGCTTCACGATGTACTCGCGGTCGCTGGTGTATCCGTTGCTGGTGATTTTGAAGAGCTCGTGCTGCGCCCCGGCCTCGTTGCCCACGAAGAGAAAGCCACGGCGGAAGAGCGCCATGGCGGAGGACGGGGCGAGGGTGTCGAAGTAGTGCACCGCCAGCGGGTTCGGCACCGGCGGCAGCACCCCACCAGTGGCGAGCAGCATGTCCGGGTTGGCCTGCAGCAGCTCCCGCGTGCGCAGGGCGTCGTAGGCGCGCTGAACGTTGCTGGTGTCGAGGAACACGCGGTACACATCGCCTTGCTCGTCCTGCAGGAGGAGAAAGAAGCGATGGCCGAAGCAGGTGAGGGCGTGCTGGATGATAGAGGGGTCGTAGAGCAGCTCGGAGCAATCCAACCGACGCGGGAAGGCGCAGGTGCACTTGAACACACCGGCGCGACCCGCCAACGCGCTGGACTGCTGCTGTTGTTGCTGCTGCTGGGAGGCGGAGACGTCGTACCAGGTCAGCTCCACATCTGTGCAGACGAGAACACCACCAGGGCCAAAAGGGGCCGCCGGCACCGCGATGAGCCGATGCGCCGTCGCCGGTACGTGGACGAGCTGCGTCCGCTGCACCTGCTGGAGGCTCGGCACATACGCGTAGAGCACAAAGTGCTTGTGGTGGTGGGCAGAGCTCAGCCCACCATCCGCGAGAGCGGGGGCAGCCTTCAGATACGTGCCGCCGCTGCCCTCCTCGCGTGCCTCGACGACGTCCTCCTCCAACACGGCAAAGACGGCCTGGTCGAGATAGCCGTCAAGGGCACACACCGAGTACAGCACCGTCTGCCGCTGCACTTCGATGGGGCTGCCAAACTGAATCGCACCGTTGGCGCGGCGCGCGTTGGCGGCACGGCGGCGACGCGCGGCACGACGCTCGCGAGCGGACATCGGACCACGCCGCTCCGCCTCGCCGTCGCCGGCGTCAGTTTCGTCCTCGTCGCCGTCGTCGTCGCTGCCGCTGCTGTTGTCGCTGTCGTCGTCATCGTCGCCGGCGTTGCGTCCCTTGACGGCGTCCCAGCTCTCGTTCTTCACGATCGGCACGAGCACCTTGGACCGCATGAGGGCCGTGATGAAGAGGGCGGTGCCGGCCGGGTCGACCGCCATGCGAGCCCCGGGCACCGTGAGCCGCGCCCCGCTGCGGCCGAGGCAGGTTTCGCTCACCTTCACAAACCGACCACGAAGCGAGGTCGTCACCAGCACCGTCGCACCCGCTGCTGCAGCAGCAGCGCCACCACCAACGCCAACTCCATTGCCGCCGCGGCGCTGCTCATCGTCGTCGACGTCAAAGGCGAGCCGCGTCGGCACCGGCGGCTCCGCGAGTTCGTAGCGCAGCAGCGTCACGTACCCGGTCTCACTCGTCACCGCAAGATAGTGCACGCCGCTGCGGTGCGCCGTCGTGGCGGCGTCGTCCAGGCCGGTGCGGTTGCTGCTGCTGCTGCCGGCAGCGGAGGCAGTCGTGGAGGAAGACGACTTCGCCATGGCGGACGCGCTGGTCGGCACGGCAATCGCGGCGTAGACGGCGGAGAGCAGCGGGGTGCGGCAGACGCACTCGACGCCGCCGGTCACGTCTTCCGCGTAGAGGCGCCACAGCTCCAGCACGTTGTGGCGGATCAGCACGAGATCGTTCGCGTCCGGCATGGTGAAGGAGCCCTCGATGGCGTGCGTGACGTTCTGCGTGGGGATCAGGGTTTGATGGTAGAGCAGTGTCTCGTTGACGGCGGGGGCACAGGTGGCCGCCGCATCGGGTGCGGGAGTGCTGCTCATCTGAATTTTTTTTTTTTGGGGTTCTAGTTAGGTATTTTATTAATTGTTTTTCCCTTTCTTTCTTACGCTCTGCAGATTCCACAGCTGGAAAATGTCAGCGGTTAAAAAACAAAAGAGAATTTGTCAAGCGTCACACGCACAACAACACAGTCGACTACTTCGAGAACTATGAGGCTCGTTTAAATGTTTTAAAATGAAGATAAAATAGAGGCAGGGAAAGAGTACACGATGCAAATTTGAGAATTACTCGGTTTTTTTTTTTCAAAGAGCACAGAAAAGCAATCGACGTCAAAGCAACAGATTCCACAACCAGACTATACGTTCCATTAAGAGCAAATATGAGACGCTTGCTAACGGAAGAGAGTATTTTCTTTTTGTGTGCTGCTCCTCACTCCAAAAACTAAAAAAGTCTTTAGTTGTTCGAGGTAGTGTTTCATTTTATCAAACTCGCAGCGAATGCTTAATACTGTGTTTTTCTCTTCTACTCACGCAGAGAAAAAAATACCTGTTTTTAAGCCCTACGGCACGCTGCTCTGTTGAGATAAAAGAATTTCATCGATCTTTTTTTTTTTTTGATGTAGAAGAAAGCTTCCTTTATCAAAGAAGTAAATGTGACTCGAAATGAAACAAAAAGAAAATGTGGCAGCACTTATTGACACAAACACGATTACTAGCATTCATAAACCTACAGAAAAAAAAACAAAGACAGATGAACTTCAAACCACGGTTAAAGGGAACGGCAATGCACCGTCACAAAGGAAAAAGTAATCGCCACAGGGAAAAAAAAACAGCAACAACAACTAACAACAGAAGAAACACTGTATGCTTAGAGACTAAAAATAAAGGAATATAGCATCAAAGTACATGTTACTCTTGTAGAGAAATGCGAGAACAGCCGCGCAACAACAAAAAAAAACAACTGTGGTTGCGACGCCTCACCCGTGCACGCCTTGTAGTTTATTTCCTTCTTCAACCAGCCAACAGCAACGTCATAGTTGTCTCATTTTCCTCTCCGTTTTTTTTTTTCTAGCTCGACTTGGACACCACCGTCGGCCGCTTCAGCATCGCCAGCGCGTCTTGCCGGATCTCCTTCTCGCTCATCGACGTGTCCACCGTCGCATCCAGCACGCCGCCATCCGCCATCGCCCCCGCCTCCCCGTTCTCGGCGTTCGCCTTGGCAAGTCGCTTGCGCTGCGAGGCCAGCACCGGAGTCGGGATGTCCCACGTCTCCGTCCCGATTACCCGCATCGTGTACCAGAAGAGCGCGATGGCGAGGGCGGCGAGGGAGAGACCGATGTAGTTGGCGTACCGCCGCTCATCACCGTAGAGCCAGTCGCGGTACATGCCGGTCTCGTCGAAGGTGCCCTCACCCTGCGTCTCGCGCAGGCGGTAGTCCTGCCCACCGGCGACGTTGGTGACCAGGTTGGCGTTCTTCCAGCGGACGGAGTTGTGCAGCTTGTGCGTGGTCTTGTAGACGGGCAGGCTGTGCGCCACCGGCGGACCCTTGCGGGCATTGCGCTCGCCAGGCTTCAGGTCGAGCGGACCTTCGAAGAGCTCCTTGCGGAAGGCGCGGACAGACGTCTGCGTGGCGGCGCTGGTGACCAACGCCACCGGCGCGAGACGAACGCGGTGCATCATCCTAACAATCTGTACTTCTTTTTTTTTGTGTTTTGTATGGTTAAGTGCTGACCAGTCTCAGCGTACTCTCAATTTAATTCTTCTTTTTGAAACCTGAAAGAAGAAAATCAATTCTGGTGAAGGTGTGGTCGTCGTCCTACCTGTATCCTACACTTTTTCTTTCCTCGATGGAATGTAATGTATTAAATTTAAGAGCGGAGAAGTAAAAAGGAAGTTAAAGAAAGAGAATTGAAGAAATACAACACAGCCACGAGTTGGCGACTTTCGTTCAGAAATGCTAAGTTGTCTCTTTGCTTTCTCCTTATCTGTTCTGTGGGACAGGACTGAGCCGCGCATGCTTGCTTGGTTCAAGAAGGTACAGGTATCCAAACCACTAACAATACAGACGCTTCTATTCGGTATGAAGGAGCAGTTTTTTTTTTTCTACATTTGGTGCAAGATAGAGTTTGCGAATCGACGATGAGTTACAAAGGGAAAAAAAAGACGAAAACACCCAAACCTCTTAGGGGTTTCACACACCGCTCAGACTTTCACAGATGTTTCCGGCCGTCTTCGTCGCACTGCGCGCTCGCGAGGAGCTGCGCGACGACGGCCCGTGCAGCGGCACTGGCGACCGGTACACCAACGACCCACCCTCCTCCACAAAAACCTCACTCTTGCGGCGGCGCACGACACGCCGCACCAGCACCGTCTTCTGCGCCTGCGACGGTGTCGGGCTGCGGCTGCTGCGGCTGGTGCTGCTGCGGTGTCGGTGCGACGAGGTGTGGTGGTGATGACGGTGGCGCCGTGTGCGAGACGGTGACGTTGACGATGGAGACGACGGCGCTGACAGCGGGGAGGAGGGGGACGTGAAGGGCGGGTGCGCTGCTGCATCGTGCAGTGTTGGCACAATCACCACCGCGCGGCGTGGAGCAGAGGACGGCTGCGGGCTGATGGAGAGGTGCGTGGAGGGCAGCAGCGCCGTCTCTGGCTCGTCTGTTCCCTTGGCGATGTGTGGTAACGCCTCTGCACCGCACTTCTCGCGATGGTTCTCATCGTGCGTTGCGGTAGCTGCAGGTGGATGTTCGCCCTGTGCTGGTGGTGCGATATCACGTAGTCGCAGCGGCGGCACGGCGGTGGGTACGGTCGGGTCTGCGCTCCACACACTGTCCAGGTCGCTGTCACATGTGGACGGAGGGTGCTGGCTGCGGTGGCGATGGCGGTGACGGTGGTGATGATGACGACGGCTACTGTGTGTGCGTGACGGCGATGAATTTCGTTGGTGCTCCTGTGCTGCGTCATCGCACGGTTTCTCCGTTGTGGTCAGCAACGTCTTTTTCTTCTTCGTCTGTTGCCCGTCTTGCTTGGCGTCTGCACTGTGCGGTCGGGGTTGCCAAGAGGGTGACAAATTCCGATGAGACGGCGCTGCTGCCGCCCTCGATCCAGGCGGCTGGCGTTGTCGCTCGTTATTCTCTAGATTCGCGTGCGAGGCAGCCGGCCGGTGCGACTTTGCGCTCGCCGTCTCTTTACCCCGCACCCGCTGATACAGCAGCTCGTAGAGGCGGACCAGCTCGGCATCGTCGAGGGAGCCAATGTGGTGCAGCGGCAGCGGGTCAGCGTCCGTGCTCGGCGCGTGCGTCGCCGGCAGCTCCACTTCTCTGTTCACCGACGAGGAGAAGACAGCGCCGTCATCGGACATCGGCGAGTGGACGGCGGGCTGTGTAAATGTCTTCGCAGCGACGTCACACACGGCCGCGTCGACAGCGTCGGACGGCGCATCTGCAGCATCAGTGTCGTGCGTCTCTGCGCACACCTGCGAAACTGCTTCTCGTTCAGTTAGCGGCTGCGGCTGCTGCTCTTGTGGCGGTTTTTGATAATCATGATGATCGTTCTGGTGGTTCTGTGGTTGTGCCAGTGGTGGGGCGTGACTGCCCGTCAGCACTTCAATTGAGAGAGAAGGTCGGCGGGGCAGTGGGCTGTCTTGTTGGGCCGTACCGTCCACTGCGTCATCGTCGTCGCCACGAACACCGTAGCCGCGATTGTAGAAGAGGCTGCCATCTCGGTAAATGTGCTCCGTGGGCTCTCTGACCGAGTGCGGTGCATCTGTGTTCCGACTCTCCGCGTCGTCGACGTTGTTGGCGGCGGTTGATGCATGCTTCTGTTTCCTCTGAGCAAGTGTGGGGATGGACACCGGCTTTCCTCTTTCCACGGCGGCAGCTGCAGCTGCGAGTGCTGCCGCCGCCGCCGACGCCGCGAGGGAGCGCGGTGACTGCACCGCTGCCTGCCTGTCCGGTTTTCTCTTATCCACCGCATGCCCACCACGAGGGTCGGCCAGCTGCGGCACGTCCGCCAGCAGGCGAGACTGCTGCTGCTGCTGCTGCTGCTGCTCGTGTTGTGAGGGTGCGGGGTTCTGCAGCGAAGGATGAAACAACACATTGGACGACGACGACGCCGATAGAGAAGAGCGTGTGGAGGCGGCGGGCGAGAAGGACGGCTCGACGAGGTCGCCTGGAGAGAGGGAGAGGAGGCCCTGACCCTTACTCTGCCGCCGCGCAGCTGGCGCGTCATCGCTGCCGCTGCCATGCACGCAATTCCTGGCATGCGTACTTGGCACAGCTGTGCCCGGCACACCGGCTGGCTTTGGAAGGGAAGATGATTGTGCAGCAGCCGCAGTCCCAGCTAGCGGTGCTCGATCTCGAATCTTGGAGGATTGTTTTGAGTTGGGGAACGCAACAGTGCTGCGGAGCTGCGGGGCGTCTGAGCCGGCGGTGGATGATGCGGCGGAGGAGACCGTCCGCTTGAGAGGAGCCGCAGGAGCTGCCGTGGAGGCAACGACGGGCTGCAGCGACGGGTCGTGGCTGATCGTACTGGACGCATCATCCACGCTGCTACTATTGCTGCTGCTCTTCTCTGGGTGCTTGTACGACGGTGTCAGCAGCAGTCGAGCGGAGCTGCTCCGCCTGAAGGGTTCCGGCTGCGGGGATGGTGTCGCGACCCCTGGGCGATCACGCGTGTCGGCGTGTGTTCCCTCATCCATCTCCACGTAGCGAGAGGTGGCCGGTGCGTCGTGCAGAGTGCTCTCCGGGTGGCGCGTGCGTGCCGATCGCACCACCGCATCACGCGGCGCGGGCGAGCCGGAGTGGGACGGCGGTGCGGGAGGTGGAGGAGTGGAGAAGGAAGTCGCCGCGATCTCTTCTGCGCCTCCCACCGTCCCCGCATTGCCAGCCGCGACGGTGAACGCCAGCGCCGTGTCCTCACGTCTCCGCGACGGCGGCGGGGAAAGAGGGGCCATCGCGTCTGCAGTGTCCGTCCACCGCGTACAGTTTCGTTGCTGCTTCTGAGGGGGCGTGAATTGAAGCGAGGAGGAGTCGTTGAGGCCCATTCCTCCCACCGCAGCCTCGTCATCGTCGTCGCGACTGGCATGGAGAGACGGATGCGGTGTTTTCCTCCGGCTAGTAATCGCCTCTGCGGGACTCGCCTCCACGTCTCGTCGCTGTGTTGTTGGTGACGGCTGCTGCTGTTGCTGCTGCTGCGGCGCCGGGGATGCACTTGCGGTCCACGAAAAGGGAGAAGCATCACTGCGATTGTTGTGCTCCTGCAGTGCGGAGAGGCTGGCAAACGGCGGGGTGGAGCCGAGCGTGCTGGACGGGTCAATCGCGCTGACGTTGTTGGTGATCTCCGACATCGCCGTCGCACGTGGCCGCTGCGCCGATGGCAATAAAGATGGTGACGGCTCGTCCCCACGCAGCCGGTGACTTTTGCGAGGGACCGACGGCGACGCCGACGTTTCCGGTGAGGCAGGGGACGGCGCCTCCACCGTCAGGACGGGCAGAGCCGGTCGCGGGGCCGCGGCAGGTCGCTGGCGTCGCCGCAGCGTTTCTTCCTCCTCCTGCTGGCGCAGCGCCGCCGCACGCACGGCGGCAGACAGGACGCGGCTCTCCTCGGCCGAGAGCTGCGAGGCGGTCAGCGCCCCAGCGGGGTCGGAGAGACGGAGGGCGGCGGCGTCGTCTGGGCGATCGGACAGCACACGCGGCTGCCGGGTGCGCGCCGTCACGTCGTCGCGGTGGCGCAGCAGCGACGACGACGCCGTACTGTCCAGCACACTTGTGCTACGACTCTTATTGTCCACGTGACTTCTGTCCTGTGTGGCGGATGGGGAGGTTTTGAGTGCGTTGCTCTGCTGTTGTGCGGTCAGGTTTGAGAGCGTGTTCCCGTGCAGGTCACCGTCCAACACACGAACGCCTTCTCTGGTAAGTGGGTCGTTTGAGTTGGAGGAAGAGCGACGCCGCAGCGGGAGGCGCTGCTGCGACGGCGGTGACGTTAGCGACGACGTCGCGGTCGCCCGTGCAGCAGCTGCTGCCAATTCTCCTGCGGCGTCCTCTGCGCTTGTCGTGGACACCAACGAACGCTCCCGCTGCCGACTGGGTGTTGCGCTTAAAAGAGAGGACGTCAGCGTGAGTGCCGGAGGCGGTGGCACACGCGCGGGTGTGGGCACGGACTTGGTGGCGTGTGTTCTTGACAGGCCAGAGGAAGCGGCGTGCTGCGGCGAAGTCGAGCGAGGCGGCACCCACGACACCACCGAGGTATTGGTATGCCGGCTGCTGTTGTTATTTGTCTTTTTTTCCCGCAGTTCCGACGACACGTCGTTCTGGTTGCGGCGGCTGCGTCGACCCTGCAGCTCTGGCAGGCGTGTCTGTCGCCGCATCTCCTCCTCCGTGAGCTCCGCCGCGCCGGAGGGCTCCTCGGGCAGCCCCTCGTCCTGCGTCGTGTTGAGATCAATGAAAGGGCTGATGTACGACTCCGCATCCGGCAGCTGCACGAGTGTAGCTCCATCGACACAGTCATTACCCTCCTCTTCGGAGTCGTCTAAAACTGGTACCGGCGCCTCCTCTTCGTAGGCGACAAGGCGGTCGATGAGGGCCTGCCGAAGGCGCTGCCAGCGCGTCTCCAGGTCCACCAGGGCCCGCGCTCGCGCTGCGCAGATCACCTCTGGCGTGGGCCGCAGCAGCACCATCGAGTGCGTCTGACTCACCGGGCCTGCGAGGATGGCGTAGGCGGACAGGGGGGCCGTGGAGAGGGTGCTGCGCCGCAGGGCCGCCGTCACCACCTCACCTCCCTCCGCCTGCGTAGGGGGGATCGGCTGGAAGGAGTAGTTAAGGTCGGACAGCACCGGCGGGAGAGAGGAGGGCAGTAACAGCGGCATGAAGTCTTTTTCAGCAGCAGGAGCAGCGTCCTCATGTGCTGCTGCTACCGCTGCGTCTCGTGTTCGCACTGCCTTTGGTGTGTCAGCGGGAGTCTGGGGAAAGAGGTTGCGGTACGCCGACACCACGTCCGGCCGGTCTTCCCCATCTGCGGTATCTTGTACTTCGTCGTGTGACGTGCGCTCGTCCGCTGCCACGACGGGGTCGATGGGCAAACCAAACGCCTCACTCGTCTCGTCGATGGCGTACACGACATCCACGACGAGCTGCAGCGGACTGGCAAGGGCCATGGCAAGCACCGGCTCGAAGCGCTCGTACAGCTGCAGAAGGCCGAGCCCGTGAAAGTTGTCGTGCAGGCACGCGGCACCCGTAAAGATGGCGCGGGTGTCACGAATGTACGCTGGCCAGTAAAGCTCCCGTCCCCACGCGTCCTCCGTCGGCGCCGGCAGCGAGCCTCGTCGGCTGCCACCGCCCTGCTGCGCACGTGTCACGGCAACGTTGACAGCGGCGTACGACACCCCGTCGCGGTCCTCATCGCCCAGCACGGCGTCCGTGTCGACATAGCTCAGCGTGTTGCTGTGAATGGTCGTGTGGTGCGAGCGAGGGGCAACATTTTGCGATGGTGGCTGTTGCTGCTGCTGCTGCTGCTTGCGCACGTGCTCGTTCCACTGCTCCCGCTTCCGCGCTTCAATGTCGATGGACCGCAGGACAGCGCTGACCTTCGTGGACGCCGCCTTCCCCTGCGGCCACCGCGCCAGCACCCGCTGCTTCTGCTGTTGCTGATGGTGATAATGCGAAGGGTTTGGGGCGGTGAGGGACACAGAGGAGACGGAGGCTGGCGGCGTCCAGCTTGCCAGCGCCAGCGACACCGGCGTCGTCGAGGCGGACCGACTCGTACCTCCCCCCACCACGGCACCAGCGGCTGCATGGGCGGTGGTGGACTGGATGGACGTTAGGAGAAGCGGCTCCCGTCGGATGCGCACGGAGCAGCGCGTGTGGCTGTAATCCGTCACCTTGTACGCCGCCGTCGCCCCGCCTCCTCCTCCTCGCCCCGTCAGCGCCGAGGACGAGCTCGCGTTGAGAGCGTGGTGGTGGTGGCTGCTATGTAAATTGTCCGCTGTGGTGGTGGTGGTCGCGGCGGCGTAGGCGGCCACGCCCCCGGCAAAGACCGCCGTGGAGGTGAAGAGGTGTCGCTGGGGCGTGGAGGAGGCGGAGGCGGACATGGCCAGCGAGTCCTCCATCATGGCCGTGTCCACATAGAACGAGGTAGGCACCGTGCCAGCAGGGATGACCCACACAGCCGGGTAGCGCATCTTCACCGACTCCACCACCGAGAAGACCAACGATGAGGACGATGTGGTCGAGGAGAGCAGTGTGGCATCGTACAGACCGTCCGAACCGGAGCGGCCGCGTAGGGTGGCCGTGGCCAGTGCCGCGACGGCTTCCCGCAGCTTTGGATAGGTGCGTGTCCACGCGTGCAGCACCTCACGACTGTAGGCGAGCTCCTGTGCCGGAGTGAAGGCACTAATATCCTCTTCAGAGAAGGCGACGTCACGCTCGCGCTGCTGCCGCTGCTGCTTCGCCTGCCGCCTGCGCTGAAACTCCTGCAGACTGGTCTGGAGAGAGTCGGCATCGTCGCTACCCGTGGCGACATCTCGAAACGAAAGCATTTCTAATGAGTGAGAGAGACAAAAAAAAGGAAAATTATAAAAAAAAACGCAAGGATAAAGAAAACTAAAATGGACGGATATGCTTGGAATGAGTAGTGATGGATAGTTTGGCGTGAGCACTTGCGACGTTGTGTTGTCTGCGCTGCCGTAAAACGCACGAGTGACGCCGCGGAAAAAAATAAAAACAGGTAGAAATATTTTATAGTACAATGAAAGTTGCGAGAATTCTTGAGAAGTGCTACTGTTGTGCGCTCGTGGCGACAATGATACAGGTGACTCCGCCCTTTTTTTTTTCTTGCAGCTCTACACCAGCCTTGCTGATTCACTATGAAAAGAGCGGTGCTACTTGGCCAGCACGAAGAAGATAAAAAGAGAAAAAAAAGGAGGTAAAAGGGAAAAGTGTAGATCGACAAAGATAAAAAAATGCATGCATGTAGAAAAAAAAACCGAAGATACTACTACTAGAATCGTACCTGTATATATCAACGAACAAGTGTGTCATCGAAGAAAAACCTATTGAGGCTGAATGTGCTTCACGTACTTTAACAAAAACCACCCGAAAAGAAAAACAGAAGCCGTGCTGCAGTGTATTTCACTTCTACCGTTTTGTTGTATCAGATTGTGAGCTAAAAACCAAAACACCATGTCCACCTCTTCACCAAATCAAAAAGCGCTGCCACGAAAGCATGGCAGACAACCCCAGCAAATTGCACACACGTAGATTCACCCACACCTAAAAGACGCAAGAGGAGAGCGACAAAAAAAAAAAGGAAAGCAAAACAATATTTATTTCCTTTCGAAACAAACAATACACCGTTCTCTCTTTCCCTCCCTCTCTTTCACACACAGATAGACACAGCTTACGCCTTGGTGCGCGAGGGCTGGTGCGGCGGGACGGTGTCCCACGACTCGGGGTAGCGCGGGCGAAGGCGGTCGCCGTACTCGTCCGCGTACGACGGCCCCGCAGACGCACCGCGAGGCAGCGGGCCGCTCGCGCCGGTGAACTGCAGCTGCTCCCGCAACGCTTGCAGACGCTCCGGCGAGAGTGCCTGCCGCGGCTGGCGCAGCTGCACCTCGACGCCGTAGTTGCTGTGGTGCTGCGTCGACGGCTCCTGCACGTCGCTGCCCTCCACACGCGGACTTGTGTAGGCGGCCGGCTGCGCGTAGCTCTTAATTCGGTAGTACGGCTCCCGCAGCACGGCCTCGTTCATCTCCACGGTGTCGCGCTTCAGCCACTGACTCTTGCGGGCCCACGTGGGCAGCGGGTGCAGCAGCTCACGCCACGCGGTGCGGTAGCGGTGGACGCAGGCGGTTTGTCTAAACATAATGTGCGCAAACAAATAGGTAGGGGGATTCAAGCTGAAAAAAGAGAAAGGGAAACTCCGTAACACACACACGCACTGGCATACACTGCAATTATTTTTTTCCAATGGTAAAATGTATGTGAAGATAGTTAGTCAATGAGCAGAAAGGAAAAAAGAAGTTAGGGATGAGAAAAGATGGAGATTCATTTTTTCCTCTAAATGAATTCGAGGGATGGCGCTCATGCCACTGAACCCCCCTTCATACATAGCAAAAGGTCTTTTTCTCCCTTTATTTTTGCCGCAGAGCAAGCTCGGCAAGAAGAATGTTGTGAAGATCCCAACTCGCGTAAAAGTCAGCGCAAAATCAAAGTCTTTACTGACCTAAGGAGACTTTTTTTTTTTGCTTCGCCGTCTTTAACTGAGACGCAGATTTTTTTCCCAGTAACTTGTGAAGCATTTTGAGGTGCTTGCACAATCCTTTTTGTTTTAACATCGTTGTCTTGGAAAACAAAATGCACAAAACAAGAACAGCCATCAGCAAGCTGAAAAAACCATCACCAACTCTTGGCGAAAAAAGTTCCTTAGTACGCGTGGAAAAAAAACGAGGAAATGACGCAATACACAACAGAGATCATATACGGTGATAGCAACAGTTAATTAGCACGCTTTTCGTTAAAGACTTGCCAAATACACTGGACACAACTGTACAAGCTGCACTTTAGTGCAGACACAACCAAGTAAAGCAAAAAGAAAACATACTCTAAACATAAAAAAAGTATTTCTCAAAAATTTGATAGTTTAGTCTAAAAATAAGAATAATCTTGAGTAGCCTGACTCCAACACGAAAAGAGGCATGCAGCCAGTGAAGCGGCATCTCCCCCAGACTCTTTTGAAAACAGCAATGCAGCATTTAATAAAAAGCGAAAAGAGTCGGACGCTGTTCGATTTCAACTCATTCTTTTTCGTTCTTCAAACTCTGCAGACTTAAACAACGCAGCGGATTTCTTTTAGCGGCGAATGGGGCGAATACCCTTCGGCTTCGCCAGCGTCGTGGCACACTTGGGAATATGCCGAGCAGCAACGTCTTCGGCAAACTTGCGGCCACAGTGGGGACACGGCACGCGGTCGTCGTACTCTTCTGGAATGGGAGCCGGCGGTGGCGCCAGAGCCCCACTGCCAAAGCCACCACCACCACCTTCGTTCTGCTGCCGCACGGCGCGCATGGCAGCCTGGAACTGTTCGTGCTGCATCTTCCACTTCGGCAGCTTCCCTTTCGCGGAGGCCGCCGCGTTGGCACCCGCACCACCACCACTAGCACCACCCCGACCACCACCACCGCCACGTGGGGCCTGGCGCTGTACCGCCTCGATACCCTCCACACCGTCCAACCGCTGGTCCCGCATGTTGAAGACCTTGCGCGGCTTATTTGCCTGCTTGCGGCACAGCGCCTCGTGGCGAGGCAGCACCGACACACGGAAGGTGCGACCGCACGTGGCGCACTCCCCCATGGGCTCCTGCGCAGCGGCGGCGTCGGCGGCCGCGATGGCCGCGTTCTCCGGCGCCGCCGCCATCCCGGCAAGTCCGCCGCCGCCGCTGCTGCTGTGGAAGCTGCTGCGAGTGTTGCCGGCAGCGGGCGGGGCCATCCCAGGCGGGTAGGCGTTGGCCCAATCGCTCATACCACCACCCCCGCCGCCACCAGCGCCGACGGGCAGGTCGTCCAGGTTCAGCGGGGCACCGCCGCTCGCGGAGGGCGCGGCGGCGGCACTGCGGCCCGCCGGTGGGCGTCGTCCGGCATTGACGTTGGCGCCACCGGCGGCCCGGGGAGGCGGGGCGTACTCCTCCACAGCCCCACCACTGGGCTGCGAGGTGCGGGCAGAGGACGACGAAGCCACTGAAGGCGCCGCCGCGCTGGTCTTCCCGGCCTGCCCAGGCCGTGCGGCGCTGCCGGCTTTCGTTGCCGTCGTCGTTGCGGCCGTCCGCGGCTTCTTGCGTGCTGCGGCGCCGCTGGGCTGTTCGCCGTAGTTAATGTCCACGTCGGAGTTCCAGGCCGGGCGATTGTCGTGCTTGTTGCCACCGCCGCCTCGCAGCGGGGCCGCACCGAAGCTGTCGTCCTCGGTGTAGGGGTCGGCCTCTGCATCATCATCATCATCCTCTTCACCGTAGTTCGGGTGGGCGATCCCTGCCTGGGATGGGTGGGGCCTGGAGGAGGACGACGACGGCCGCCCCGCACCGGCAGAGGACCGTCCATCACCGCCCTGCTGCTGCTGCTGCTGTTGTTGTCGCAGCCGCTGCTGTTCCCGCTTAAAAAAGGCGATGCTCGTGCGGAGCGACTCGAGGGAGATGCTGGCACCAAAGCCGCCGTTGCCACTCGCGCTGTTGCGACCGGCGCCGGCGGCGGTGGACGACGCCGACGACGTGTTCGACAGCGCCAGCAGGCTGCTGACGGAGACGGTGTTGTGCGCGTTGCCGCTCTGCCCAGACGGAGGACAGACACGGATGATTTGGTTCGACAGCATCGCCCACAGCTGCCGCGCCTGGTCCGGGGTGATGATGCCAGCCTGCGTCGCTTGCTTGAAGTCTGTTTCCTTCACGTAGAGCACACGGCTGTCGGCCGGATCAGCGGAGGCGGCATTCGCGTTGCCCGAAGACGGGTGGCGGGACCGTGGCACGTGCGGCGGCGGCCGTGACGACGCGCTGGCCGGGCTGCCCGTCGTCGGCGACGTCACCGCGGGCGGGGGGCTGTTGGTGCTGACCGCACTCCCACCTTCGAGAGCTGAGGCGGGGTGCTGCTGCTGCTGCTGCTGCTGCTGGTGCAGACGTTCCTCACGGAGTTGACGGGCGCGGTCCATCTGCGCCTGTCGCTTCGCGGCGTAGTCCTGCACAAAGTCCGTCGCCGGCGTGCGGGACGGGTTGCTGTTGCTGTTGTTGCTCCGCATCTCACCCCACCACAACAGTACGATGTATTCAGGGAGAGAGTTTTAGGAGTCACAACGACAGAGAAGAAAAAAAAAACACACTAAAAGAAGCTCTAGGTCAAGTGAGAAAGCGTCGCAGCAAAAAGCAGCACAAATAAGAAGGATCTAAAATGGTAAATAAAAATTGATAAAAAAGAGTGTTTGTTGTGTGTAGGAGTAGTCGCGTAAATGAACACGAAACGTCACGAGTGTGAATAGAAAGCTATCTCTCTTTCTTAATCTACAAGCGAAGTGACTTAACGAAAGTCACGCCACTTCGCATTTGTTACAATAAAGAAAAAAAAGAGGTAAACACAGTAAGGAGAGTAAGGTAGGGAACAACTTGAGGAAATACACGGCCACCGCTAGCTTTGCAGGACATTACAAAGACACAATGAACGGGATCAATTACACCTTCTTTTTTACATAAATTAAATACACCCAGACTATACACACAAAAATCTTCAACGCCGGCAATACGCAAAAGGGACAAGAAGCTGCTAGTTGATAAGCAATGCTCACGATTCCGCGTCGAATTTCTACAGCGGCAGAGGCAAAAGAAGAAGAAAATAAACAAGTTGTTCTGCGGAACGACAAACATCGTTGGCGCAGTAAAAAATTATCTCGCTCTCTTTGTGATTTATATCTTCGATTTCTGAAAATCAGTATGTCCGCTTCTTATGGCGGCAAAGCTGCATAGTAAGAAACAAATAAGGTAAATAACAAAAATTAACATTGGGAAGAAAGAACATCATCCAAAATGTTCTGAAAGACGATGAAGAGGAACATTGAACGACAGAAGCAAGAAGTTCATATGTCGCGGAGACGACGAAGAGCAGGAATGGGTTGCAACGCTTTCTCTTTTTTTTTTTTTTACTACTCATGCACTTAATCGGCTTTTACGACAAAATTACACGCCTCCACAATGACAAACAGACAAGCCTAGCTCAAAGAAAAAAAAGAAGAAGAAGAAAACAAGAGACATTGGAAGAAATGGCGAGCTGGAAACCTGCCTACGGTGGGGGTAATGAACGATGATCAAAAAGTGAGTAGTATGTGCTTGTGTGTGGGGGAGCATAACAAAAAAAAATGGAAAAGCACTATTGTGGTGTTTGGAACATGGTGATAAACGTTGAAAAGTCACAAGTGAAAGAAAACTTTCCACGTAAACGGTAAGGAAGCACTAGATAAACAAAGGGAAACGAAAACAAAGAAAATGTACATCGATGCGTCAAAGCTTCAGTTTGTTTTGCAGCAACAGAGACAGCACGCACTTCTCCAGCGACCGATGCTCGGCTCTGTGGCCCCTTATCTCCAAAATTCTTAAGAAATGCTGTAAGGATCGCCATTTGATGCAGAGGAGAGAGAGATAGAGAGGGAAATGAAATACCGAGGGCTCATCGTGTCAGCGCAAAGAAGACGTAAAACAGAAAAAATCAACGAGAATAAAAGCGCAAAAGGAAGAACTGCAGCGATGAGGATACAAATAAGAATAATAGTAAGAAAGGGGTAAATAGTGGGAAATAAACAAACAAGAAAACTAAGCAAAGAAACAGATGGTGTCTCTTGACACACCAGCCAGCACTGGAAAGCACACTCCAGTTAAAAGAAGCAACGCATAAAGCAGAAATGCAAGAAAAAAAAGACACTTTGTCACTTCTTACATGAAATTTTTATAAAAAAGAAAGAAAGCATAAACGAGCGAGACTATTTCAGATCAGCGAGAAAAAAAGAGAAAAATAAGCACTCAAAATACACAGGAATTTATTAGGAGAAACACGCGCGATACATCACAAAAAAAAAAGGGGTAAGAAGTCCAGGGGGAAAAAACATGCAAAAAGTAAAAAACAACAACAGCAACAACAAAAGCAACTCAGCGACTGTCTTGTAGAGATGATATGAAGAAAACACATGAGGAGGAAAGCAGAGAGAAAGATCAATTAAATCTGGAGGAGGAGAGATGGAGAAGCAGAAGGAAAACAGGAGCGGAGACGCGTGCAGTTTACGTTTGGCAGCGTGTCTTGTTGTTCCTGTTTACACTTCTTGTTTGACTTCACTCCTTTGATAAACAACAAACAAAAAGTCACTATGCACAATGTAGCACATGTTTGACTCTCCTCCTTATACCTTTCTTCCCACGCTACAAGACAAAGCTGTATTTGGCAAAAAAAAAAAAACAACAACAACCAACAGGTAACCCTCTTAATAAGAAGTTGTGTATTCTACAGCGTGCGTTGCCACTTCGTTTTTTTTTTTTTAATCATGACTGTCCCGAATGAAACCTTACGAGGTGGTGGACACGTTTTGCTCCTCACGCAGCTTGTCAAAACGACTCATGTCCACCGACCACGGCGTAAAGCTTGCCGTGGTGGGACGGCGCCGCTTTGCACTGTTGTCACGCGGCTGCGCCAGCAACGCCGATGACGCCGACGAGCGCACGGCGCTGTTATTGTTGCCGTTGTTGCTATTCTCGAAGAAGGCGGCGCTGCTGGCGTCGCTGCGCGCTAAACTGCTGAGACTGCCGCTGCGGGACTGCCGCCGCCGCCCCTGGCTGCTGCTGCTCCCCCCATGCGCTCCGTTCGTGCCCGGAAGGGCGGTGGCGCTGTTGGTTGTCTGGTGAGGGTGGCTGCCGCTGTTGTTGCTGTTGCTGCTGCGGTTGCTGCCTTCCTTCGCGGCCTGCTTGTCGGCGCTGGTGTTGAGAACGTTGAGCCGTCCGTTGCCGCTCGACCCGACTCCGCGCGCGGGCTGTAGCAAGAAGTTGCCGCTGCCCTTGAAAGGGACGATGCTGCCGTCGTGCGACATCATCAACCCAGGCACGCGCTGCAGCTGCACCGCTGCCAGGTCACTGCCATTCTGCACCTGCAGCTGCTGCATCGGATGCTGCTGCTGGGGATGGCGGGAGCCACCGCTGTTGGCCGGGCGGTCGGTGCTGACATCGTTGCTGCTGCTGCTCTCTCCGACAAAGTTGGGCTTGAAGGAGGGAAGCTTCATCGTGTACACGCCACCGTTGCCGTTCGACGCAAGAATCGTCCCGCTGGCATTCGCCGCTGCCGTCGTCGCCACACCAGGAAAGTTCGCCATCGGCAGCGCGGACGGCGCTGTCCCGTTTGTGGCCGCCGCCCCCGCAACTGTCGCCATCCCATGGCGCAGCTCCGAGTCACACGAGGACGTGTTCGACGCATCCCGCGCCTTGGCAGCCAGCTTGCGCAGACACCGCACGGAGTTGCGACCGACGTGCTCGCCGCGGTGCTCGCCGCTGCTGGCGCTGCTGTTGCGCGAGGACGGCCCGGAGGACGGGGGTTGGGCCGCCGTGTGGGGCAGCACCTCGTCCAGACCCGCCACCATGCTGACGGAGCTGCTGCTCTGACGACGGGCAGAGCCGTACAGGTCGTGGCGGCTGCGGCGCCGCCGCTGACTGCCGGAGCTCTCGAAGAGGTCCACATCGGGGCTGCGGGCACCACCACCACCACCCCCGTCACGGCGACGGTGGCGACGGCGGTGGCGGCTCTCCCCGTCGCCATCCTTCGCGATCGCGGAGGCGGACGACACCACACTCGCCTCGCGCGACAGCTGCCCGCGCTGACGACGGCCGCCGGCGCTGCTGCCGGTCGGGGAGGCGCCGAGGAGGTTCGACGACGACCCGACACTGCGCCGCCGCTCCGCGCTGTTCGCCGCGGCGGCGTTCGTGGCCGCCGCCGCCTTGGCCAGCCGCCCGCGTGCGCGCCCGTCCAGGAAGCTGTCGCTGCTGAAGCTGAAGGAGTTGTCGTGGCGACTGCTGGAGTGGTGGGAGTGGCTGCGTGAGCGGTGCCGGCCACCGCTGCCACCCGTGGCGGCGTTGCTGTTGTTCGTATGGCTGCTGCTGCTGTGGTGGTGGTGGCTGCTACCGGGGCGATGCCCGCTATTTGTCCGGTGTCGGCGCGACTCCCGCGGGCTGTGCGGCGTCGTGGCCGCCGTCGGGCCGGCTTCCGGGTTGGAGCGGAACAAAAAGTCCTTGCTGTCGGCGCGTGTCGGCCGCATGCCGCTGGCGCTGCCCTGCAGCGGGGCGATGGCCCCGTTGAACGAATTGCCGGGGCCAGCACCACCACCGCCACTGTTGCTCGGCATCGCGCTCCCGCCTTTCACAAGGCCGTGATTGCCACCACCGGCTGCTCCGCTGATCTGCGCGGCAGCCGCGGCGGAGGCGAGCCCGCCAGCGGAGGTGAGGCTGGCAGCGATGGCGGAGCTGGTCGTAACACCACCACCACCACCACCGTTACCTGCCGTGCCGCGGCCGCGGAAGTTTTTACTCTCCGTGCTCGACAGCGACGGTGGCTGGGGCAGAAGGGAGGAGCTCGTGTTGTGGATGGGTTTCAGCGTCCCCACACCCGCCGGTCGTCCCGACTCTGCAGAGGCGTCGGTGGACGGCTGCTGCGGTGGCGGTGCGACGAAGCGGCTGCTATCACTGCGCCGCGGGTCGCTCGAGGACGGCTTCCCGGGTGGCGGGTGCGCCTTCTTCAGGCTGTCGCTGCTGCCGCCGTACCGCTTCGTCTTGCGGGACGTCGAGGAGGTGCTGTGGTGGCTCTTGCGAGAGCGGTGGCTGCTGGAGCTGGTGCGGCGGCGCAGGCGGAAGCCCTCGGTGAGGGACAGCAGCGAGGACCGGCGGACCACGCCCTGCTGACTATCCTGGCTCATCGCGTCAGCCCCGGCATTGGCAGCGTCGTCGGTGTTCTTGTTGACATTCGCATTGCTGCTGCTGCTGCTGCCGTTGTTGTTGTTATTTTGATTGCCGCTGGCGTTACTATTGGTGCTCTTGGTAGGGATAGCGGTGTTGCGGTTCAGTGTGTTGTCAATCAACTTCACGCGGTGGTGCACGTCGTACGAGGCGGCTACGCTCTCCGTCGACAGCCGAAACGTCTCCGCGTTCTGCGGCGTGTTGCGGTAGCTGTACGCGCTGCGCGGGTTGGAGCTGGGCGCCGGCGTCGTGAAGACGTCGATCACGGGCGTTGGCGAGGTCATGTTCACAATCTCAGAGTGGTCGTCGAAGTTGGGCGTGTTGCGAACGCTGCCGCCTCCCAGGCGGCTGCCGACGCCGGTGCTGGAGGTGACGCTCTGCGCGACAACGCGCGGCATGCTCGACAGCCCCGCACCATTTCCAGCAGTGTTGCTGCTATTGTTGTTGTTGGCACTGCCATTGTTGTTGTTCTCCTGTGTCGCAGCTCCACCAGCAGCGCCGGTTCTGCCCGAGTTCCCGTTTTGTCCTGCCGCCGTTTCCGTGGGACGCTCCAGCTGATTCAGCAAGTTCTGCGGCTGCTGTGGTGATCGCGCGGAGGCGAGGGCGCCGCCTGCCTTAGCGTAGCTGGTACTGTTATTGTTGTTGTTGTTGTTACTCGTGATGGACGTTCCGTTGCCGTTCCCTCGACCACCGTTAACGCTGGCAGCGCCGTTGCCATTTGGTGCGGCAGCAGCCGCGGTGCTGGATCGCGGGTAGGAGTTGTTGGGGTGGAGACTCGTGGGTTGCGACGATGACGAGGGCTGGGAGCCGACGCCCATGTACTCCATCATCGCGGAGCCCTGCGTGGACACGCCGTCGTGCAGCGCGGCGGAGGCGATGCCGTACGGCCCCGTCCCGCCAGGCGTGGGGGCGCTGCCGAACTCGGACGGGGTCACCATCGGACCGCCGTAGAGCGTCGCGGCAGCGTGGGAGTTTGTCGTTCCCGTGGCTTGGAAGAGACTGCCGAAGGAGTCGGCCAGGTCGCGCGTGCTCTCCGCGTAGGCACCACCAGCAGCAGCAGCAGCAGCAGTGGAATTATGATGGCCGTTGCCATTCGCAGGACTGCCGCTTTTACTGTTGGTGGTGCGGGAGAGATCGTACCCGGTCCCATCCCCGCCCTTGCGACGACGCAGAATGCGATCGTTGCGGGTCTTGTCAGCATCTGCCCCGCGACCTTTCGCCGGAGCAGAGTTTGCGATGTTATTGTTGCTGCTGCTGCTCGTGCCGCTGTTGCTGCGGTGGTGCTTATCAGAGCGGCTGCGATGCCCGCGACTGCCGGTTGACCGGTTGCTCAGCCCACTTGAGATCTGATAGAGACTGGAGGTGATGCCGCTCATATCACTGCCAGGGCTCTCCGACGCACTGCGGTCGTGCCGGGGCGACCGCGACACACCGCCGATGCTGCCGGCTGTCGCTGGCGGCATCGCGGAGTGCGCGCGACGCGTTGTGGCGGCGATGTTGGCTGGTGCCGTGCCATCCTTCGACGTGACATTGTCATCGTCGATGCTGCTGCTGCTGCGGTGGTGGTGTTTGCTGCTGCCGCTGCGAGAGACGCTGCTGCCAGTGCGGAAGAGCGCGTTGAAGAAGCTGGTGGTGCGCGACGGCGGCTTCGGTGAGGCTCTCTGCTCTTGCTGCTGCTGCTGCTTACTGTTTTTGCTGCTACTGCTGCTGTTGTGGTTGCCATCCTTCCCACTGACCGCACCAGCACCGCTGCTTCTACTGCTACGGTGGCGACTGCCCGCACTGCGTCGACTGCCGGTGCTGTGCCGGCTGCCCGTGCTTCTCCGGCTGCCGGTGCTGCGGTTGTCATCGTCGGTGTGGCTGCGGTGCTGGTTGCCTTTGGGGCTGGCGGTGTGGTGACTGTTGCCGCTGCTGCTGACGGCCGTGTCCATCACAAAGACGTCCTCGCGGGTCGAGGGCAGCATGTGCATGAAGGAGCCGTACCCCCCATCGCTGAGCATGGAAGGGGAGACACCGGTCTGCAGAGCGCTCGACTCCGCCGGCGACACCACCTGCTGCTGCCGCGGCGCCGCCGACTTGCGTGCCTTCTGCGAGTTGAAGTCGAGCTTGCCCAGCGCCTTGTTGTCGAGGCTGCGCAGCGTTTCCTTCGAAATCGGCTGCGTTGGTGTTTGGGATGGCGCACCCTTGGCGGGGGATGTGACCTGAACGTTGGGGGAAGGCTTCTTTGCGGCTGTAGAGGCGGGAGATGACGCCGCTGCAGTTAGCGGGGCCATCGAAAGCGTCGGAACGTTCGTCGACGGCGTCCTCGCACTCGCTGCCGCTACTGCGCTATTTGGTGCGGCGACAGCCGTTGTGGTGGAAGACGAGACACCGCTGCGCGAACGCTGCGTGCTGCTGCTGATGCCATCCGCACCATCGCCACCACCACTGCCACGGCGGGACTTGTGCGTGGAGACGCTGGTGCTCGACAGCGACACCCCATCACTGCGGCTCTCGCTGCTGTTGCTGCCGCGCTCGCGCTTGCCTTGACTCAGCGGCGATCCGTTGCGGCTGCTGCTACCGCCGCTGCCAGTGCTGCCCGTCTTGCCCTTGCGCGCACTCTGCCGCAGCCGCCGGCCCCAGCTGAGGAGCCCGCTGCCGCCGCTGTTGGCGCTCGGCTTCTTCTCTGGTCCCGACTCCGCCGTGGCTTTGCTGCCGGTGCGGCTGTCGCTGCTCGTGCGCACGGGCGCCGTGGTGGACGTGGCGCTGAGCGGGACAATCACCTTCGGCGCCGCCACCGTCGTCGACGCTGCCGCCGCGTTCGTCTTCGCAGGTCCGACGAGGGAGTGGCGGCGACGGCGCGAGACGCTCTCGCCCTCGCTGATGGCGTCCGCCGTGCGAGGCGGGCTCGCCGCGGAGGAGGCGCGTGGGGAGGCGGAGCCGTTCCGCCGTTGTTGTTGTTGTTGTTGCTGTATCTGCGTTGGCTTCTGCGGGGAGAGGGGCAGGGTCGGGGTGAGAAGGACGGCGGTGCTCTGCTGCCGGGCCGAGAGCGCAGCCTCCTCCCGCTCCCGCTGCAGGCGGCGCTGCTGCACCTCCTTCTGCGTCATGCGGCGACCCGTCGGGATGGCAGACCGGTACGGCTGCGGGGCCGCCGCGCGCGCACGATGGCGCGCCTCTGCGTCGTCGTCGTCGTCGTCCTCCTCGCTGCTGCTGCGGCTGTTGCTGCTGCTGCTGTCGCTGTGCCGCCCTCGTGCGCTGTCGTTGGCGGGCGTGGTGGACGGGCTGCTGCCCGTGCCAAGGCTGCTGTCGCTCTTGTCAAAGAATTCGCTGGCGCCGTCGAAGTTCACGCCGGAGCTCTTGCGGGCCAGCGGGTGGCGCAGCTCCTTCGCCGCACCGCCGTTCATCATCTTCCGCGCGTAGGCGGAGTACTGCGTGCGGGAGGGCATGCCGGCCCGCGTCGGCGATGCAGTGCTCGTGCTGCCGTTGCTGTTGGCCAGCGTCGGACGTGAGCTGCTGCGGTTGGAGTTGCTGCTGGAGCGGGAGGAGGAGCGGCGGCTGGACGTGGTGCTAGAGGCAGAGGCGGAGGACGAGGTCGACGCAGACGATCCGGAAGAGCGCCGGCTGCTCATACTACTGGAAGTGGTGGAGTAGTCGTCGTCGTCGTCGTCGCTCGAGTTCGTGGAGGCGTAGTCGAGCTGACCCGACTCGCTGCGGGTGAACTCTGCGGTCGAGTACGGTCCACGATGCGGACCTGGGGAGGAGGTGGAGAGGGAAGACTGCGCGGCATCACCGGACATGGCCTGCATCTTGGCGCGGCGCTCATGTTGGCGTTGGATGGCAGCAAGCTGCCCTTGCTTGCGCATGCGCTCTGCATTTTTCTTGAGCACGATCTTGGGAAGCTTCATTTTTCACTATCAGCTTCTCGGATTCAACAAGAGAAAAGAAAAGAGTAAGAAAAGAAAAAAAAAAAATACTCTTGGGTTTAAGAAAAAAAACAAGAAAAATTAGCTACGGGCCGAAAACAACCAAAATAAACAAAGACGAAAACAGAATACTGTAGCAGTCAAAAAAGGAAAACAAAAGCAAAGAGATGAGAGGGATAAGTTGCGCTGTTGAACAAGGGGGAAAAAAGAAAACACGAATACGTGGTAAAGCTTCGCAGAGCGCACTGAAAATACTCTTAACGCTTAAAGGCAAGGAAAATGAGGTAAAAAACGAGGGGGTAAGAAAGAAAAAACAAAAAAGTTACACTTTTTACAGAGAAAACACAGTACCTCGTGAGAGAATCGTTTTTTTTTTCTCCAGGTCGCAAGCAGTGAGAAGAAAAACTCTTGAGAGCTGCACTCACGCACTCGAACAACAAGCAATTAAAGGGGGAAAAAAGAAAGTCAGTATATATATATAGTGGTCCTTTTGGTTGGCAAAAAACAAACAAACTAACTAAAAGAAAGGGAAGGGAGGAAGAACAGAAACAATTTGCAATAAAGAGAGCAAGATAGCTGATATAGGCAAAAAAAAGTAATTGAAACAAAACGTTTGTTGTTTGTTGCGTTCGTAAAATGGGTGAAATGGAAAAAGTTCAGCAGAGATATAGGGCGTGCTGATTTGAAAAAAAAAAGAGATATTTCCGGCGTTTCTTTCAGAAAATATTTTTTCTTTCGCTTTTAACGAAATGGGACCCAATCAGAAAAAAAAAAAAGAAAGCTAAACAAATCCACTGCTTTCCCACTCTTTCCAACAACAATTTACAGCAAAAAAAAAATAAGAAAACAAAACTTCTACGAAAGACAATGAAGCTGGAAGGGACGAGCAGCAGGGTATGACACACTTTAAAGCGTGTAGAGCAAGCAACGCTAAAAAACTAAAGTCCCGCGTAGCTAATTGGCCGTTTATGATTAATTGTTCTGTTTGCACAGATTAAGGGAAAAGGACTAAGCGATCTGAAAAAAAAAAAAAGACAAGTGCTGAAAAACACAAGCAGCAAAAAAAAAAAGAGGGTTATATACAGAGTTGAAACCAAAAAAAAAAGATTACCACTTTGAAAACCAAAAAAAGACGATCTGGAAGAATAAAGGATTCGCGGTGAAAAGAAGCACTAAAGATATGTTGACCTCACCAACAACAAGGAGCGTAGACCAAAAAAAGTTTAAAAGGAAAAATAAGATTTCAAAAGAAACAAAAAATCAAACCGAGAGAAAAGAGTAGATATTCAGTAAGAGCAGATATGCTGGTTGTGAAACAAAAAAAAAGTGAAAATAGGAGACAATGGAAGGGATAAACGAGGGAGGAAGAGACAAGAAGCTTGTTTATCAAAGCACTCAAAACAATCACACAAATTTAACAAAATTTCAACGTGAAAAACTAAAAGAGAGACACTATTTAAAAAGAATTTAAAAGATAAAAAAAAAGAGGAATATTTAGTTTAACAGCAATGGAGTCCTACCAACCAAAGAACAGCTCAAAAACAGCAAGAGAATTGGATAAGAAGAAGAAAAATTTCAGCTTCAATCTCCGCTTTGTCCTCTCAAACCTCGCAATTCAGCGGCTTTCAAAATAGGCTTTATTAAAACGGAAAGCTTTGCTGTGTGTTATTCTAAAAATCACCGCCTTTTTGAAAAAAAAAACTTTGGCACGACTAAAGGTTGTCAAGCTGTGTTGGCTTGAGTGTGTTTATCTTCGCGTAGAAGATTCCTGAGTAGTCAGCACCAAAGAAAAAAAAAAGAAAATAAGCAGAAAAAAACTGGTAAAAACAAAAAAATGTATGACAATGAGGTGACGTGAGTAAAAGATGAAAAATAATAGTAAAAAGTGTCTTCAGCAAGGCGGCGATGAAAGTGGGATAGACAGGTGAAAAAGACAGCTGTGAAGGCGCTGGGGTGAGATGAGAACAAGCGAGAAAATAAAGTCGTGAAAGATGACGTTAAAAAGCAAAAAAAAAGCGAAATAACAACAACAACAATCACGACAAAAATAAAAGTCGATTTAAATACAAGTAGAAAGATGCTTGATATACAGAGTTTAGTTTCACTCACTGAAAGGAGTTGTCCAACAAATGGAGATGATTTGCTTATTTGTGTGTGGAGGCTGAGCGATACAAAGATGTTTCCTTACTGTCTATGCATGAAGGATACAAGCCTACACGATGGAAAACAGAGACGCAAACAAACTAACAAAAGAAGCTCGTTTGTAAAAGATAGCCGAAAAAAAATAACTTTTCTGTTTTTGTTCGCGTCCCGTGTGCGCTCCTTTCAACGTACAATTGTAGATTTGTGCGCTTGTGTGGCTTTACGAATCCGCCAGCAGACGCTGGATGGAATGAGAAACGATTAAATCAGTCACACACCACACTCGGGTTTTAAAACCGACCTACTTCAGTACCTTCATTGCAAACGAAGAGTTCAGCGCAAAAAGAGAGCAGAGGAGAGAAAAAAAAAAAGGAAGAATGAAAAGGGAGGGAGAAAGTTAAGAAAGATTAAAATTCACTAAAACATCGTTCCACAACGGAATGGTCTTCTGACAGCCGAAACGAAAACGAGAAGAACAACCAACGGAATCATTTTGAGATCAGCACCGCTTAATCTTTTCTCTCTTTGTAGTTGGTCAAATGCTGATATTTTGCCGTTTAACGTACTGTTCAGACTTTTTCGTTCATCTCAGATCGTACCTTTTTAAAAAAAAAAAATGATTTTTAGCTCGCTAGCGAGACAGAGAGTTTTTAGTCAAGTAGTTTTAATTGCCATCTCAATAGAACTTGAATGGAAAAAGAAAACGACGCTTTAAAAAAAAAAGCGAAAACCTCACGCACACACACTGTTCTCCGGGCGTGCGCCTTGCAAGATGAGCGTTTTTTAGTTTTTGCATATTCATTCTCCATAGCACAATCAACAAGCTCACGAAATATGGAAAAAAAGTGTAATAAGAAAGCACGACATCTTGATTAAAAAGATCTGAGCGTCGAAACCGAGAAAAAAATAGAAAAGAATGCGAGTATCTTCATGTGCGTCTGATAGGAAAACACTACACTCGACAAACCACAGAAGGGAAAAAAAAAACAGGAAACGGGAAGGGCGAGCTTTCAAAACGTCAGCGGCGCTGCGAGAAAGCCCGACAAATACCCAGGTCCACACACACACACAAACGCGTTCAGTGAAGTAAAAGTAACTTCTCAAAGTTTAAAAGGCTACAAGAGGAATTTAAAAAACAATATGGACGCGATTTCGCGTGCGTATTGGTGGACAAAAGGTTTCCCGAGTCCGTCATGGAAAGCTGAAGGCCGCAGAAGATAATTGAGGAGCACAGATGGTTGCGGTTATACACGTTCGATAATAGAAACAAAAAACGGAGCGAAGAAAACAGTTTGGCATCAACACAGAGAATGACAACGCGTGTAACTCTTTTTTTGTCAACAAAGAAAAAAAAACGGATAGAGAAAAGCAAACTAACATGGCAACGAAATTAAAAAGTTGGGAAGGTCTTCTGCAGCATAGGTGGCAGCGCACCTTCCCCCCCGCTTTTGCGTCGGTTTTGTGCATGAAAGCAATTGATAAAAAAGAAGAAAAGAGAAAGAGTCGGAAAAAAAAAAAAGGATCCGGACTGAACCGAAAAGGGCACCGAGTGAAAAGGGAAAGCTCGAGGTTGATCAACAGGAACATCAGCATCCCGAATGTACAAGGCGTGACGCAATAAAAAGAGAAAAAAAAACAGACAAACAGAAAAAAAAGCGTCTTGCACATACACTCTGCTATCCGATCTCCTCTATTTCTCCGACAAAAATCTTCCTAAGCCTTTTTTTTTTCTATTTGAGGCTTCAGGGAATTGAGTTTCTCGTTAAATTGAAATCAAGATAAGAAAAAACAACAAAAACCTAAAACCATCTTTTGCTCCTCATAAACATCTTTAACTTTGAACCAAGGGCCGCAAAATTTCATAAAAATTCGATGCTCTCTTATCACCGTTTCATCACACACGCTGCTTACTGTTTGAATATATGCTTTTCTTCAGCACCGAACCTTATTTCCAAAAGAAAAAAAGAGACACCGATGTTCACATTTATCTCAACATGGAGAACATCTACGTAGCTTTTGGTGATCTTCTTCTCTTCATGCGCGTGCCTAGTGAAGGACTTTTTTCTCCTAGCGCGTCCCCATTCCCCGTCGCATCATTATTGTAAAATCAAGTGCGTTCTCTTCCCTGTTTATTATTTTTTTNCCTGTTTATTTTTTTTTTCTTCATCTTTGCTGTCCCTTTGGCACGCCTTACTGCGGGGCGTACTTAGGGTACTTGTTGCCAAGGAGCGGGGCCAGGCGCTCACGCACCTCGCGCGACATCGCCTCCGGCTTCGTCATGATGGCAAACTGCAGCGCGTGGTGCGCCGGGTCGTCGTACAGGTTGTTCGCCAACGCCTTGATGATCTCCGGCGGGTAGCGCTGCGCCTTCTCCGCGTTGGCGGCCACCGTCTTCATCACCTGCGTCGTGTCGACGTGCGGGGCATCGCTCCAGGCGTCCATGTCGGTCACCATCGCCACGGTAATGTACGCGATCTCCGCCTCGCGGGCCAGCTTCGCCTCCGTGCTGGTCGTCATGCCGATCAGGTGCCCGCCCAGCTGCTTGTTGATCAGCGACTCCGCCTTGGTGCTGAACTGCGGGCCCTCCATCGTGACGATCGTGCCGCTCTTGTGGATCCTGAACTTGCCCTTCCCTTCCGCCGCGTCGGGGAAGCAGTCGCGCAGGGCTTCGTACGTGACGGTGCCGAGCGTGCGCGACATCGGGTGGGCGAAGTCGACGTGCGCCACGACGCCGTCGTCGAAGAAGGTCGACTTGCGCTGGTGGGTGCGGTCGACGAGCTGATCGCACACGACGAGGTCACCGGGGGTGTAGTCGGCGTCGAGAGAGCCGGCGGCGTTGATGGCGAGGATGTAGCGCACGCCCAGCTGCTTCAGCGCGCAGATGTTGGCGCGGTAGTTCACGACGCTCGGGTTGTGCTGGTGGTGCACGCCGTGGCGGGGCAGGAAGGCGCAGGGGACACCGCCGACCTTGGCGACGCAGACCGGCGCGCTCGGGACGCCGAAAGGGGTGACGATGTCGTAGTGCTTCGGATCCACGAGGCAGTCCAGGTTGTAGACACCAGAGCCGCCAATGACGCCGATCAAGACCGGCTCAGAGTGAGGATTGGCGTACATTGACAAAATGTTTTTCTTTTTGGTTGATTGTATAGTTTATGAAACCGAATAGATCGATAAAGCTAGAGTTAAGTAAGAGCGTTAGTCGCGAACGTGCTGATATATATAGTAGCGAGGTGATAAACTTGGTATAAAGCGCTTTTGTTAAAAAAAGAATTACAATTGAGAGATTTCTTTTTCGAGAGAAAAGTGTGCAGCGTAAGTAGTCGAAGTAAAACTGACGGTAGGAATACGCACGTTTGACAGAGCGGCAGGTTTCATCGAAGCAAATGGGAAATAATGGAAAAAACTCAAAGAAGTGCGGTGAATAGAGAAGGGGAAAAGTACAAGGCTGCATGTGCAATATTGGTGGCAATAAATCAGAGAGTTGAAAACACCATATCAAGTAGTGCTGCGTCCGCAAGTGAGGCTTAGCAGCATTAAAGTTATTTTTTTTTTGTTGTTATCCAGCATCTACCTCACGACTATTTTTTAAACGACGACGAAGAAGGAAAGGTGTGTGCAACATAACACTTAAACCTTTGCATTAAAAAAAGAAACAAACAAACAAACAAAAAAAAAAAAACAACAACATTAAAATACCGTTATTCGAATTTAAAAGACAAAAACAAAAAGCGGATTCACCTGCAGCGATGGGAGGGGAGTAGCGTTGTTGAAGAGAAGGCACCTTTCTGCTTCCATTCGTCGCTATCACTATAAATCAAGGTCTTCCTTCAGTTGCTTCCTTCTTTCCTCAGCTTCTCCACTTTCCCCCTCTTTCGTTTCAACTCCGCAGAAAAAAATAAAAGACTGCTTTACTTGTTGCTCGCCTTGTAGTCCAAGAAGCCGTCCAGGTTCTCCAGCACCTCCGCCCACTGCTCCGCCTCCGGCGTCTCCGTCGAAAGGTGGTACTTGCGCTTCGTCTCCTTGTCCAGCTGCACACGCCGCTTCGCGTACGCGGCAAGGTCCATTTTGAACGTTTTCAACCCGGCTTGCACCGACAGGGGCCAGTACACCGCCGCGTCGTACCGCTCATCCAGAAAGAGATCGACCAGCGTGTTCGCGGCCTCGCTGCGCACCGTCGCGGCGGCGTCCACCACGGCCAGCTGCTGCGTCCACGCCCGCCGCTCCGCCGGGTACGTCGGCACGGCCGCGCCCACCAACGCCGTGAACGCGTCGACCAACTTCGACTGGAAGACGGCCGAGCTCCCGCCGTGGGCCACCGTCGCCAGCGCGAAGCGGGCCGCCGTGGCCACCGCCTCGGAGGACTGCAGGGAGGCGCAGAGGAGCCCCACGGCCCCGACGCAGGCCTGCTTCAGCGCCGCGCTGGCGGGCGACTCCCACGACAGCCGCACAAGAAGGTCGACGTCTGCCGACGTGGCCTGCACGTCGTTGCACGCCGCCAAGGCCCCACCGTACACTTTACTCTGCTTCCGCTGGATCGTCCACAGCATCTGGGCCAGAGACTCCAGCTGCAGCCACACGAGCTGATGCGCGCTGGCGGAGTGCTGGACAATGTTGACGTGTGCCATGACACGGCCCTCGTCCTGCTGTGGCGGTTGTGGCGCGTCTGCCGTGGCGTTGGCAGCGGCGGCGGCGGCGTCGAGGTGCAGGGAGTAACGGTGCTGCACCGCCGACAACAGTGCGCGCCACGTCGTGGACGGGTCACCGAGGCTCGCGACAGGCAGCATCAGCAGCAGCGTGCTCGCCACCTCCCACACGCTGACCTCCGTCGAGAGCAGCACCATCTGCAGCTCCGTCGCCGCCGCGTTGGCGCTCGCTTCGGCGCGGAGGGCGCGCTGCTGCGCCTGCTGCTGCATCACGTCACGCGGCGCACCGTCGGCCACGGCTGTCTGCGAGATCCACAGCACATCCTTCAGCAGCAGGCCCACCGCGTAGAAGAGGTTGCCGGACTGCAGCAGCGCGGCGAGCGGGTTGGCGGCGAAGGCGGCCTCGTCATCCTGGCTGGCGCTCAGCCGCTCATCGTTCTTCTCCCCGACGACGTTGACCACAACGTGCAGCAGACGGACGGCGGCCTGCGTACTGCGCAGCCGGTGCGTCGCGAGCGTCGTCGTCGCGGCCTTCACGTCGTCGTCCGCCACCTCGCACGTGTCCATCAGAATGGGCAGCAGCCCACACCAGACGTGCATGGGCAGCGACACCTTCTGCAGCACCTCGCCCAGCAGCGGCAGCACGCGCTGCAGGCTCGCCGCATTGGGCGACACATGCAACAACACGCCTTGCATCGACAGCGTGGCACGCAGTAGGTCGTAGAGAACACGCTCGCGCTCCAGGGCGACGACGGTGTGCCGCGGGCCCACAAAGAACGGCAGCACCGCGTCGGAGAAGGTTTCCTGCAGCTGCGTTGACGCATCCGGCTTGTCCGCCAGCCACGCCCGCAGGTCCACGGCGTCCACCACCGTGTTCAGGAAGCTGTGCTGCTCTGCTGTCATAGCGGGTGCGGTGGCAGCCTCCGCTAATGGCGCCGGTGCCGTTAAGAGCACCTGCGTCAAGGACGGGCTGTCGGGGCTCAGCAGCAGCAGCGCATCCGACACGCAGACAGCCAGCGACGCCAGCAGGCAGGCCTCGCGACGCTTGTAGACCCGCATCGCCAGCACCGTCTCCCCAACGTTGGCGGCGTCAATGTCGTCCGCGTAGTACTGCGCGGACGGGTGCAGCAGCGTCTCCCACGTCGTCGTCGTGGCAACGCGCAGCACCTCCAGCAGCAGGCACAGCGCCGCTGCATCGGCAAACGCCGTGGCGCAGGCCTCGTTGGCCTCCACGCACACCACCGCCAGCGCCACCACCTCCTCCAGATGACGGAGCAGCGTGAAGTAGAGATTGCGGCTGCCGTTGGCCGTGCCGGACTGGCGGTGGCGTGACGCAGCAGCTGGGTTGGCGTCGCCGTCCCCCTCGCCCTCCCTTTCTTCCACACCGGCAGCACCATCAGCAGCGTCATTCTCTGCGTCGTTGTCTTCGTGGTAGACGTCCATCCAGTCCTGCGGCGTCATGCGACGGCGCGCCTCCTGCACCAGCGCCCAGTCCTGCCGCACCAGCGCCACAAGACCCTCCGCGAAGGAGTGCCCCGACGCTGGGTCCACCACCCCGTGCGCCGTCAGCGCGTCCACCACGCGATCCTGCTCGCTGTTCGTCACCAAGCTGCGCAGCGCGTCGGCGGCGGCGATCTGGAGGTACAGTATGCCCTTGTGCGGTACCGGCGTGCCCGTCTCTTCCACTCCTGCCGCGTACGGGGAGGTGAAGAGCAGCAGCTGTGTGAGCCGCTGCGGCACCCCTTCCGCCAAAAAGGCCTCGTTGTGCTTGGCCTGCACACCGAAGAGGGCAATGTCAGCGCACGCATCTTCCAACACGGCGTAATCGGTGGACTCGCGGAGCTGCTGCACGCACGGCGGCAGCGATGGCGCGTGCCCGCTACCACGGAGCTGCACCGATACGTCGACCTCCTCCACAGCTGCGCTGTTGTCGCCGCCTGCCTGCTGCGTGGGACGCTGCCGCAGTGATTTCACGGCGCCCTTTTTGTTCTTCTGGTTTGGCTTGCCCATTGTTTCGTGCTCTTCGTTTTTTTTTTCTTCAAAGTTTCTGCACAACTGAAATAGGACAGTAAAAAGAAAAAAGGCGATCGCTTGTCTGATTCCGACACGTTCGTGTGCTTTTTGTGTATTGTTCGTGTTGGTTTTCGAGAACAAAAGGAAAGATAATTGAGAGGCGTGCGAAGGAAGAGAGAGAGAGAGAGAGAGAAAGAGTAACGAATCGGTTAAAGAAAGGAAATCACTTTATTAAGCTAAATTGCACGTTCCGAAAAAAAAAAAAGAAAAACGGGTTTTCTCTGAGTCACGAACAGCTATCCAGCACTGACTGTCACTAACTGCGCTTCCCCTTTTTTCGATAGACACGGATACGGCTTCGGCACTTGACAGCTGTGACCACACGGCTTACTTCTGACGGCTTTGACGAACATCTTCGATGTAAAATAGTGCCGTCTGCACATTTCTGCTACTACGCTCAGCAGCGGTAACACTAATTTCTTTCTATTCCTAGTGCACGCTCATCTCCTTTTATGTTTTAAACGCAAGTGACGGATTCGATAAAGAGAGGCCACAACAACACTAGAAACAACAGCAATCGAAAAGCAAGAGACTGACCAAAGAGAAAAAAGAGAGCGCGGTGACTGAGAAGAAAGTAGCCTCTGAAAAAGCGTAGTGCGTTGCTTTGCAAATAGGCTCAAGATCTTCAGTACGACGCTCAGTACAAAGAAAAGCAACCAAAAGAAGTGAGAGCAAAACAAAAAGGAAGCTCGTTAAAAACTGAAAAGATCGAGCAAAAAATAATTGAATTACTTAGAATTGCAATTAACGTTTAAAAGGCTTTACAAAGAACATAGCTGAACATCCTCTTTCTATAAAAAAAAAGTTTGGAGAGTGCAGAGACCAAAGAAAAAAAAACTTTGTGGCGGCCGCTTTTTAAATCTTTTCCATGCACTTAACGGTTCATCAGGCTTGACAGTGCAGCTTTCACGGCATCGCGCGCAAATGGGATGTACGACAGCACGTACCACGTAAATGCAAGGATCTGAATAATGCACATGATAATGGTCAAAATACCACTGTCGAGCACCACGGCAAACACAACTGTCAGCACCATCGCCACAATATAGATCACCGACGCAATCCAGCGGCCCTCGTTAAACATGCTCTTGAACTGCCGCACTGGACCGGCGAGAAAGAACGTGCTACCGAGCATGAGAAGGCTGCCGACGCTGAAGAGCACGCCGAAGGTGACGTACTGCGCTAGGAAGACGCAGACCCAGCTCAGAATGAAAAGGATCACGGCAAACGCCAAGCAGCCAGCACAGCATTGCAGGCGCTGCTTGAAGGCCATGGAGGGACACAAACTCTCCTGACTGTCGGTGACCCCGGCGGCGTTGCCCGCCTGGTCGAGCACGCCGCCGCTCGTCGATACGCTGATGATTGACGTGACTTTGTCCATTGTTGTTTTGCGCGAGAGTGTTGGGAAGATATGTAGAGAAGGGGATTTCAATTGTTCGTATGTAAAACAACCTTGTAAAAATCGTTTCGAAAGAAAAAATCGGCGAGGATGATCACGAACAACGAAAAGTGAACACAAAACAAACGCGACGAGGGCAGAAAAATCGCTGGTTTTGTTTGTTTCATGTATTGATGTGAGTACATGGACACAAGAGTATGCAAGTAGGCAATGTAAAGAAAACGTCAGGACAGAATATTGAAATCTCCACTTCAAAAACAACATCAGCAACAGTATTAATAACAATAAACACAGCGCAACACTTGTCGTCAAAAGCTGCACTATTTATCAGCACGATGCATTCAGCGAGCAGTATGCAGAAGAGGCTGAAGCGGTATAGGTTTTTATTCATTTCGGTTCATAGTTGCCAACTACTCTAAGCACCAGCGGTTGTTTTTGGCATTACACAGCGGTCTTTATCGGTTTTAGAATTTTTCTTTTACTGTTATACGTGCTTCGAGCCGTCTTGCTCGCTCATTACAGATTAGCAAATTAACTTAAAGATCAACAACAACAACAACAACAATCAGTGTCACAAGTTCGCCCAACTTTCAACACCAATTACAAATTTAATTAAAGCCAACCAGATGAAGCTCATAATAAATTTTTCTCACATCTTTTTTCCCCGCAAGTGCATCAACATCTTGCTTTCAAGCCAAATGAAAGTCCTGCTGCCTCGCATCGTTTCTTACAATGTTCTCTTTCCAACTTACATTGTTTTACCACAAATTTACGAACCGCGCACGTTGTACTTCATGAAGTAGTCCGAGAACTCCACCTTCTCAAATGATTCGTCACGGTGGTCGTACAGGTAGCGGCGGGTCTCGTAAAACAGACTCGGCTCCAGCGGCACCTCCAGAATGACCACCTCGCCCGTCTTCAGCTCCTTCTTTTTCTTCTTGGCGCTGACGCTGTTCGCCGCGTAGTACTGCTCCAAGATGGTATCGCAGCGCTCCTTGTAGGCCTTGCACGGGGTGCGGTGCACCGTGGTCCAGTGCGTCTTCTGGCACTCGGCGGAGCAGTAGTACACGGCCTTGCAGCTGCTGCAGCGAAGAAACGGACTGGGGGTGGTGGCCGCCAGCGCCACACGCTTCTGGCACTGCGCACAGACGTCGCTGCAACCACGACTCACGGTGGGGATGAGGTGCAGCATGGAGGTCGAGGCATCGACAAACATTAAATCGCGCGCCTGCTCCACGTTAGCGTCCGTCCACTCGAACGTTCCCACCGTCGCGGCGGTGCTGTCGTTGCTGTTCTTGGGAACAGGCGCCGTCGGTTTGTGGTAGCGTGGCAGGGCACGGCGGATGTCCATCAACGCGATCACCACATCTTCGTCCTCCTCCATCGTCTCCGCAACGTCGGCTGCCGTGCGGCCGCCCTGACTTTGGTGCGCCTCGCGCGCGGCGTGCAGCTTCTCCTTCAGCGCCGCACGACTGCTGCTGCTGCTACTGCCGCCCGCTGCAGCACCCGCTGACGCCTTGACACCACCCTTTCCATCGGACCCAGCGGCATTCGTCTTTGTGGTGGTGGTGGATGACGCATCAGCAGTGTGGTCTGCACCATTGTCCTCTTCTTCTGCCGCACCACCGCCCGCCTTGATAATGGCATTGATGGCCGGCAGAAACCACGGCAGCTGCGCCAGAAACTCCAAGTTCTCTTTGGCGTAGTTGTTCAGCTTTGCCTCAAGCAGTGCCGGGGCCGACGTCGGGGCCCCCTTGTGCGTCTGGTCCATCCGGCACAGCTCACCCAGCAGCGAGACCGTCTCCCAGCGACACTCGTGGCAGATGGCGTTGTTGCGCTGAGCCAGCATGAAGGCAACGCTCTTTACCAGCTTCTCCCTCCGCAGCTTCCCTGCTGCCGCCGAAACGTCAGACGGAGACGAGGAGGCTGCAGAGGAGGAGGGGGAGACGGCTGCTGCTGCTGTTGCGTTTGGTTGTGCAGCAGGATCTTCGTAGAAGAAGAGTTTGACGGACGGGTGGAAGGCGACGGTGTTGAGGGCCACGACGTTGTACGCTTTGGTGTCGAAGGAGACATCGGTGGACGTCAGCTGGGCGTAGATCTGATCCAGCGTGATCGGGTCTGGCCGAGGCGGCGGGGGCACCTTCGGGGGCATGATGAATTAGAAAGTTTGGTTTTCGTGGTTCTATATAAAAGTGTTGTTAGATAAAAAGAAAAAAAGAAAAGAATGAGGGGCAAAATAGATAGAGAGAGAAAGTTGAGCGAGAGTGATGGGGTGACGTAGCGTAGAGAATGGTGTTGATGCTTCTCCCATGAGGTTTATTTTCAAGTTTCTTCTCTTTTAAACAGTGGATAAACGCGCAAGCAATCACTTGTTTTCATTTTTTTTTAGTAGCCAGAAATCGAGAGCTTTATGCTGTGGACCAACGCTGCCTTGTTTTTTTTTCTATCATTTCATCGTTTATTTTAATGAGTTTATACAGTGTGAACAGTGTTAAACAGCAAAAGTAAACCAAACCGCTCTTTCAGCAACACATCAACAGTGCACCTACGTCACTCCACTACAAGCGAGCAACACATCAAAAGAGAATAAAGAAGAACTACGCTTCTCGCTGCGGCGTCCTCGCTTTGCTCTCCTTTCCCTGCTGCTTTTTACGCCGCCACGTAGTCGCGCAGCTGCTGCAGCCACATCTCGTACTCCGCTTGCTCGATCCAAATCGCGTACTGCCCCACAAACTCCCCAAGCTGGTCATCCACGCCGCGCTCCGCCAGCCAGCTCTGAATCCCATCCAACACCTCCTCCTCCGACTCGTCCAGGCTTGGACCCGGATAGCCACCGAACGGATTCGCGTAGTGCGGCCGCGTCGCGCCAGCCGTCGAGCCGGCCGCGCTGTCGGAGCCTGGCGGTCCGTGGTAGACCACGTTGTCCACCAGCAGCTCGCCATCGACGACATCACACCGCACCTCGATACTGTCGTGGTAGAAGGTGTGCTCGTCAAAGGCGTCCCCTTCTACATCCATGCCCGCGTTCGTTGCAGCAGCCGCAGCCGGAGCAGCGGGACTCGTCGCATCTTCAGGGCGGACACGCTGGACGAAGAAGGAGAAGGGGAAGTGCTCTCCTCGCACGTCGCACTCCGGATCGAGGGAGGCGTCGCGCGTGGTCAGCTGCAGGCGCAAAAAGTGCTTCTCCACCGCACGCGGAGCTGCAGCCGCAGAAGCGGCCGATTCCTGGGCCGCCTCCGCCTCCCCATCCGAATTCGCGGCGGTGTTCCTTTGACTGTCACGACGGCTACTTTTTCCTTCTTCGCTGCCAGACGTTGCGGATGCCGGCGGTGGCGGCACCCACACCCGACGGCCGTAGATAAAACTGGTGCCCTCCGTGTGGTGCATCGTCCAGCCCACGGGCACCGGCGGGGCGCCCTCCTCCTTGTCGAGGCGATACTTCTCGTCCATGATCTCCTTGTCAATACACTTGAGAAAGGACGTTTCGGGCAGCTCCACCGCGCTCGGCGGCAGCGCGTCCCGCAACGACGCCGTGTGGGAGCTGTACTCGACAGCGTTGCCATCCGGTGACGAAGGATCCGCCCGCTGCTGGCTGTGCTCATCACCTGCATCTTCTCCGCTTTTCGTGGCGTAGAGGGCGGACGTGTGCGTCAGTGCGCTGCGAGGGAAAGAGGCAGAAGGCGAGGACGAGGAGAGGGAGGAGGTGCTGACGGTGGTGCGTTTCGTCAGCGGGCCCGCGCGGATGGCAGTGGAGGCCCCGCGAAGATCGGTGAGAAGGGCGAGCGAGGCTGCCACGGCGCACGTGCGTCGTGCAGGAGTACAACGAAGCAGCGACCGGCGCATCGTGCAAGCGAGACACAAATGCAGAAAAAAAAAAGGTTCGGTTTAATGTAGATTTCGATTGCTGACACAAAGAAAAAAAAACAAGAGCGCGCACGCAAGTGAAACGTTTTCACAAAAGGAAATATTAAAAAGGCAAAGGGAGAGAAGCAGAGAGAAGTTTGATGCTGGTTACGGTTGGTGTGGGCGGCGACCGAGTGCACTGAAGAGAATAGCATAAGCTTATAGGTGCAGAGGACAGAAAGGAGGCCTACTGCTCATCACTGCAATGATGCTAGGTGTAGCTCACACAAAACGTCACACTCATCTTTTTACGCCGTTGCAAACGAAAACCCACAACAATAACGTGTGACTTTGAGTATTCTTCATTCAGAGACTTATCAACTGCAGACCCTCCACTTACGTCGCCGGCCGTGCGCTTTTCCGAGTTTACTGGAGAGCAAAGTAAAAGGAAGCCGTTTAAACGCGGGGATGGGGGCGTCGCGAAGGTTGCAGCGCGTGAGCAATAAAAGACAACACTTTTTCTTTTTTGACTGCTAACAGCAAGGAACGTAATGAGAGTAACTCAAACGGATTACTACATGACTTTTTGAATCACAAGAAAAAAGAAAGAAAAATGAGTTCTAAAAAACTTTTATTCATACTGCTCTCGATAACACCTGTGAGAGAGAATAAAAAAACGTGGAAAAAGAAGAGAGATGAGAAGAGGAAACACTCAACGATCGAAACACCTTTTGATCGCAAACGTAGGCTTCTCTTCACTCCTCATCATTTTTCCCACAAAGTCGCTTCTTCTCTCTCCACAATATCGAGATCATACAGCTACAAACACCGCTGCCGTCTGTGGTAGTTTTTTTTTTTCCTCTGCACCTCCACGCACACGTTAGTAGCAGCACACATAAACGAGGAAAAGAGAAAAGAGCAAACGACAGCGGCACCACCGCCTACTACAAAATTCCTACTTTAGAGAAAAAACACGAAAAACAGGAAAAGAGAAAAGCAATCTACTACTTTTTTGTTGTAAGTGAGAAAAAGAAGCGAAGGGAGGAGAAACACATTCAAAGCTATTTTTACTTCTCCCCTTTCTTTTCCAAACGAGCGCCTTACTCCATGGAGAACACGGCACCACGGTTCTTCCACTCCCAGCCGTTGCGGTGCATGCGCAGGGCGTACGTGCCGAGGGAGTAGATCCAGCCCACTACGCCCAGGAACGACACGCGCAGCCAGAACTTCCAGTGCAGGGGGCCGAAGAAGTTCTTGAGGGCGAAGTGGCCCATGCCGAACCAGATACCGGAGAACGGGCGGTCAATGTGGCGGACCGGGGTGGTCAGCATGAAGGGCGCCCAGGGGTCCATGTACTGCTTGCTGTTCCAGCCCTTCCACCCGACCGGGCGAGCGCGGAAGTTCGGCTCGTGGTGGGGGTGCATGCGCAGCGTGCTAAAGCGCAGGTACGCGCCAGCGCGCTCGATGCTCGGGATGGTCGTGATGGCCTTCGCGGAGCCCTCGTGGGCGGAACGGCGGAGAACGCTGGAGAGCATTTTTTCAAATTCTTTTTTTTTTGATAATACAAATACGAGTTAAAGAAAGAAAAGGGTGTGTTGTTGGACTAAGAAGAGAGTACTAGGAGCAGCTTTTCTCTTTCTGTAGTATTCAGGAAGAACGGAAAGAAAAACAAGAAGATGAGGAAAAGGACGAAACGGAAAATGGAATGAGTGATTGAACGCCAGGCAAGCTATCAAAGCATGTTGGCCCTTTGCATTGCTCAAAGCTGAAGTAAAAGGAGCGTTCATTGCGTAGTTCAATACTGAAACGGAGAGCAGACGTGATACCTTTTTTTTTTTAAAACAATTCCAGATAGGGTGTGAATAAGTTAATCTGTGACTGTCTTGTTTTCCTCTTAGCACGCAAAATTTCAGCGAGAGAGGGAAGAGCTCAACGACTTAAAAGCTCCTTTTTGGACTCTTAATTTATGTAAACGACTGTTTTTGTAATCAAGCACAAGATGTACAAAAGAATTGTAAAAGTCAACAGATGTAACAGGGGGAAAAACAAGACGCGTCTAACAAAGAGTAGATAAAAAACACACAGACAGTATACCGCCGATAGGGAAAGCGTACAGGAGAAATAATATAGAAGCGTGAGTTAAAAATCTAACCAAAAGCATCTAGAAACACACAAAAATGTAAAAAAAAAGAAAATAGCGATGTTCGAGAGAAAAAAAAATCTAAGAAAACAAATACGTTAATCAGTAAACAAACGATTTCACTTACAGCTGTTGATAGCGCTCCCAGTTCTGACGACTCCGCGACCCGTCAATCAGCAGCTGCAACTGCGCAGCTGACATGCGCACCTCCGACACTTCGCTGAGCGGCCCGCCAACACCACCGCTGGGCCGAGCCAGGCTGCTACCCGCGCTGGGGGAGCCACAGGACGAGAACATCGATGGAGAGGTTCGACTCACACCTCGATCCCCATCCACGTCTGTTCCTGCCTGTTGCTGCTGCAACTGCTGTTGTTGTTGCTGCCGTTCGCGCTGTCGCTGCACCAGCGCAGCGGCCTGCTCCGCGGCCAGCTCCTTCGCCCGACGCAGCGCCGCCAGCGGTGGTGGTGGTGCGTCGTTCACCGCTGCTGCGGATGTCACCGCATCGGAACGTACTCCGTCCTGCTCCGCGCCGGCGACCGGGGAGTACTCCCGCACAACGCCGCCCCCCAGCGACACGTGTGTGTTTTGTTCCGCTTGGGCACTGTCATGGTGGCGGCTGTAGCTGCGTGCATCGGTGTAGCTCGTCACGCTGCGCTGCCGCCCCTCGTCGGGCAACGCTTTCCCATTCAGATCCGTAGGAGCAGCTGTGGCAGCGGTGGCAACACGACGGCGGCGACGACGTGCGCTGGGACTGTCACCACCTGGCACGGCACGAACTCCCGCAGACAGTGTCGAGGTCTTCTGTGGCGGCATCGCCTTCACTGCAGCTCGGCGTGACGCACAGGCACTTCCGCTTAGCTTCCCCACACCACCACCACCTGCTGCTGCTGCACCATTACTATCGATCGTCGTTACAACAGCTCGCGTGCGAGCGCCACCCTTCATCGAGGGCCGCGGAGACGGTGATGAGGACATGTCCACCACCACCTCTGGCGACGCGTCGTCGTGCTGCGCGCCGGCTGCGTCGGTGCTGGCGAGGGGGCCTGCCGCGTGGGACGTCTGCGAGGTGGCGGGGAGGTGCGGCCGCGGTGACGGGCTGCGCTCTTTTTCGGCGGAGTCGAGGTTGATGCGACGGGTTGGCGAGAGCGACGGCGACGGCGTGGCGCGGCTGCACGAGCGACGAACCAGCACGACAACTTCCGCCGCGGCGTCTGCGCTTTCCTTTGCTGCGCTGCTGTTATCACCCACTGCGTGGTTCGCCCGTGCGGTGACCTTTGTCTCGCGCTCCGGGAGTGAAGGCGGCTTCAACTGTTGCGGCTGATCTTTGTTGTGGCTGGCATCGTGCTCGCCTCGCCTCCACACGCTCAGCTCCTCCGCTGATTGCACCACAATTCTATTCTTCCCTGTGCCCGCGTCGCACGCGTGGTTGACTGGACTGGCCGGCTGTTTTTGTTGTTGTTGTTGTTGTTGTTCCGTTGCCACGGTGGACAGCAGCGTGCCGAAGAGCGCCAGCTCGCGCTGATTCATGCGCTGGAACTCCTCCAAGAACTCCCGACTTTCCTCCATCGTGATCATCGACGACTGAGCGGCGCTGACGGTGTGGCCGCCGCTGCTGCCACGCGCCGTCGTCGTGGTGCTGCGTTGCGTGACCCGCCGCGTGGCGCCTCCCGAGGTGACAGCGACGGACGGATTTGCGCGGCGCGATGTGGCCGTGCCGGCAGTGGCGGAGACAACGGGACGGCTGCGGTGCACACCAGCGGCGCCAGCCACACCCGCACTGATCATCGGACGCACTCCGGTGCTACTACTCGTCGGAGCAGCACCAGGACCAGTGCGACGCGCGAGTCTGCTCGTGGGTGGCCCTCCGGCGCTGACACTTGACCGATCGCCCGCGCTCGACGGTGCGTGACTCAGAGAGCTGGTGGACGCAATGCGTCGCACCTTGCCTGGGCTCGTCCCACCGGCAGAGACGCTGCCACGGGTCGTGCCGCTGGCGGTGCGGGTTAGCGAGGTCCGCTGGGGCACCGCACCAATGCGCTGCGAGGCCGGACCCGGCGATGACGGCGGCGGCGGTGACGTGATGAGCGCTGCGCTGCGTGTCGGGATCGGTCCCGCACCACCACCACCATTACCTCCATTCGTCACGGCAGCGGTGCGACGGCCGATCGGTGCGGAGGCGCTCCGCAGTGCCCCCGCTGTCGCCGTGCCAGCCACCACCTTCACCGAGGTCGGAGAGATCGCCGTGCGAAGTCGACTCGACGGCTGCGACGGGGACGCGGCGGAGACGACAGACGTGCCTCCCGACGTCGACGTCGTACTGCCGCACGCCTTTTCTTTCCCCCCACGCTCCCGGCCACGGGTGGTGTACGTGAAGGACGCGGACGGCGTGCGGTGACGCCGCGGCTGCGCGGCAACGCCCACGCTGCAGGCGGAAGCCGACCGTCGTTTTAACGGCGACACGCGGGCGCCTTCGATGTGCTGCGGCGGGGCCAGGGAGGCCTCCGCGGACGGCGTGCGTCGACGCTGAGCCGACACATCCGCCCTGCCAGTGCTGCGTGTGTGTGGCGGGACGGCTGCGGAGGTGGAGGCGGTGCGGGTCAGCCGAGACACCAGCAGTCGCTCCTGTGCGGCCGCTGCGCCGGGCAGCTGCGAGGCAGCCAGAGACGTCGAGCCCACTCCCGCTGCGGTGCTGACGGCGGTGGCGGCCGTGTGCAGCGTCGTCGTTGCGGCTGCGGGGCGGCTCTGACGGTACAGTCCGCTCGGGCGTGCCAGCTGCACCTGCGGGGGCCGCGTTAACTCCTTCACAGACACCGACGGCGGTCCAGCCGCAGTTGCCGCCGCCGCACTGCCTGTCGTCCTACTCGTACTGTTGTTGTGATGGGTGGAGAAGGAGGGGGAGGAGGCGGGGGAGGGTCGACGTGGCATCGCGAGCTGGTCCGCAGCAAAGGGCGAGGGCCCGTTGATGCCACTTCGCAGCCGCGGCGCTGGCTGAATCGTGTTGGCACCGCGCAGACCGCTGCTGGCGGAGCGGCTGCGGCGTGGCGGCGGCGGTGGTGCCGCGTGCTGCGGGGGAGCGGCTGAACTTTCCGTTGCAGGTTTTGCCGGTGGTGACGCTGCGTGTCGCATGCCCTGCGGAGACGGTTGCTGTTGCTGTTGCTGGGGTTTGGGCTTTGCTTCGTCAGGGGTGCAGGCAGACGTGAAAAACAATGCAGCATTCGTTGTGCGTGTGGCTTGTGTCTTTTCGGCCACAAATGGCGCCACTCTTTTTGACACATCCGCACGTGGCTTCTGCTGCTGCTGCTGCTGCTGCTGTGGCGGGGTAGCGGGGCACGCGGTGGCCTTTTCCAGGTCGGCGTGAGGCGGGCTGGCGTGTTCCGTGTTACCGCTCGCGGCCGCTTGCGTCGTCACGGCACACAGATTAGAAGTCGGGATGGCATCATCGCTTTTGGTTCCCTCGCAGGGGACTTGCGTGCTGTCCGCAACGATGTTAGCAACGCCGCAACTCCGCGAGGGAGAGGTAACCGACGTGATGGTGATGTGAGAGCTCTTCGCCGCGGGACAGGCCTGAACCGCAACGGGGGAAGGTGAGGCAGTGGGTGAGTCGTACTTGATGTACGCGGGAGACGCTTGCAGGGCCGCAACACCTTCATGCTGATGAGCATCGTGCTGCGCGTGGGGACGCGTGCTGTTGCTGCTCTCACTGACTGGGACCTCAGGGGAGGCAGCATTGGGGCTGCCAGAGCTGTTGTCAGATACAGCAACGACGTCCTTGCACGCCGCAACACTCGCCTCTTCTGCGGGTTGTGGCGGCTGTTGATGGCGCTGCTGCTGCTGCTGTGATTGCGGTGCGTTGTTTCCTTTCGTCCACGCTGCCGGGGGAGCCTTCAACGTACACTGCACCGATGGCAGCGTGCGCGGTGGCTCCTGTTGCTGCTGTTGTTGCTGTTGCGAAGGTGGTGCGGAGCGAGAGCGAGATGTGGTGCGGGTGCGGCTGCGCGTTTGTGCGCTCTCATAACTCAGCCGACGACAGATGGAGATGGGGGGCGACGGCGACTTGGCGGGGCGAGGAGGAAGCGCGGACGACGCAATTTGGTTGACGGGGAGTTCCCGCATGCCGAGCCTCGGAGCAGCTGGAGCAACAGCCGCGGATGGCGAACCCTTCATCATCGTTGACAGAACACTTGAAAAAAAAGAAGAAGAGGATTTAAAGAGAGAAAAAAATATGTACTAAGTTCTAAACACAAGAAAGATTTTTTTTTGTGTGTTATAAAAAAAGAAAATCTAATTGAGACGAAAGGAAAGAAAAGAAAACAGGAAGATATGTTTGGACACAAACAGTTATCTAGGAGGGAGTGAGAAAAGGGCCGACGAAGCCAAACTGCGTGCACGTAGCACACAACTTTTTTAGGTTATTATGGAGGGTGGTGAGTACGCTGTGACTCATGGATACAACGCGGGGCAGCGGAAATAACAAAAAGGAAGTAAGGAAGATGGGGAGAGTTTGAGCAGAAAAATATTAAGAGAAAGCGCTACGGCAAGTTGGGAAGAAAGCATAGACATACATGTAAATAATGCAAAACAAATTCGCTGTCGCTGGGTGAGGACAAGAGCAAACCAGTAACTCTGTGCTCGTTGAACGTGACGGCAGCATCAAGTGAGAGCACGCCTCTCACTGTGCACCGAGATTACATATACAGCCCGCAAAAAAAAAAAACGTCTAATCAGTGTCTTTTAATTGCTCTTCATTTATGTATTTGTGAGTGAGTGTGTATGACTATCTCTTCACACCAAAATAAACAACAAACACTACATCCGCTTGGTATAGAAGGAAAACAACAGAGAAAAGAACAATGCGGTGTTTCACTTCAAAGGCACCGAAGAAAGCAGGGAAAATGAAAAGTCAATGAAGAGACGGATGTGGGAAACAAAACTGACAATGAAAGAAAAAGAACCAAGGTAATCCGCTACGAGAAGGTGCATATAGAAAAAAGGAGAATAGAAGTGAAGATCAATGAATTGACACCAAGCATGAAGAAAGAGAGAGAAAAGAAAAAGATGGAAGCGAGAGAAAGAGAGAGCTCGGCAACTCTGGAGTACATGGATGGAATAACACGAGTGAAGAATCTAAATTGAGATAATACGGGAACATGAAAAATGAAAAGTGAGAAGGAAGGAAAAAAGAAAACGATGAATTTAACGAAGATCAAACAGATGAGCAAATAAATACAAACCTTTCTTTTTTTTTTTGTGAAGGTGAGGGTGCGCGAAGTCAAAGCAAAACGATTGAATTGAAAAGATAAAGAATGAAGCACACACACACTGGCCCCTCCTTCGCCCGCACGCAGGCCCAAACAACAAAGGAGAAACAGCAACATCAACATGATCGCAGAAAAAAAAAAAAGGCACGATCCCTCCTTCCAAGCGAGATGTTTACGGTGTCTCACCCCTCTCTTTCCGACACGTTGATGTCGTCCGGCTCATAAAAGTGCTCATGCGAGCTCAACGCCCGCACCGTTTCCAGTGTGGTGCGCACGTTGGCTAAGAGCTGCTGCCCCCACCCGGGCGATCGCGACCGCGGCGTCGACTCGGGTGACGGCGACGTTGTCTTGCGCACGCGGCGGCCGGTGCTGCCGCTCACCCGGCCCATGCTCGTCCCCCGCGCCGGTGTGTCAAAGATCGGGTGCTCGCCGTGCTGCCGCGACACGGCGTTCACGACCGCCAGCACCGACGAGGCCGCCGTCGAGACATCATCGCACGTGTCCGCGTCCTCATCGTTATCCTCTTCTCCGCTCGCGCCTATTCCCGGTGGCGCACTGCCCTCGCGCAGAATCTGAAGAGAGGTGGGATTGACGGTGATGCTGCGCTGCGAGTGGGGGTCGCTTGGGGAGGACAGGTAGGAGCCGACGTGGGCCTGACCCTTCTGCTGCTCGTCAGCTTGCCGTTCTTGCTGCTGTTGTTGCTGGAAGTCGAAGCGATCCGTGCCGGCCAGGGCGGTCAGCGGAGACAGCAGAAAAGCCTTGTCGCCGCCATTCGTGAGCGAGGATGCGGCTGTGGCGGCCGGATCTAATCGCACAAACCCGCAGCGGGCGAGAAAAGTCTCCAGCGAGGCTTCGGCGGAAAGCTGGCTGTAGTGCGGCGGCCACTGGAAGTGCGGCGGCGACGACGGGGTCAGCAGCGACGGCGGCGTCGTGTCGGAGAGCGGCGAGCGCTGCACCGTATCTTTTGTCCTATCCTTTGTAGTGTGATCGCCGTTGCTCGTGCTGTTGTTGGTGTTGTTGTGGGAGGTGCTGGCACTCTTGTTGTTGCTGCTGCTGTTCATGCGCTTCACCACCTTTTTCTTGGTGACGGTCGTGGGCGACTTCTTCGTGACGGCTGCCGAGGACGCTGCCGTGGCCTTCGGCGCCTCGTGCGACGACCCGTCGAGCGTGTCGCTAGACCGGGTGAGCTTCGACATAGAGCCCGCCTCGTCCGTGCTGGACAACTGCGGCTGCTGCTGCTGCTGCGCTTGCAGGGCGGCAAGTCGGAGGCGCAGCAGGATGTTTTGCTCCTCCACATCGCACAGCTGCGCCTGCACGGCTTCCCGTGCGCGACGCTCTTCCGCCAGCGCCACCGCAAAATTCGACATGGGAATCATTTGTTGCTGTTGCTGCTGCTGCTGCTGACGCGAGGTCGAGGGTGACGACGGGTAGGCGGACTGCGACCCGTTGAACTGAGCCGAGATCGACGCCCTGAAATTTCGCTGCGGCTGCTGTTGTTGCTGCTGGGACGGGTGGTGCACGGTGCTCATGGGCGACTGTGCATCGGTCAAGATGCTGAGACAGGGCGAATACATGTCCGCCATGGAGCTCTCCGACACGAAGACGCCGCTGACGCTGCTGATGGCGCCAAGGCGACGCGGTTCCGCCGGCTCCTGCCGCTCCCCCGCTGCCCGCATACTCTCGCGACGGGAGGTGGAGGGCGAAGCGGGGGCGGCAGGAGCAGCTGCGTTGAGCATCACCGGTGCCTTCCCATCTGCCGGTTGAGCGTAGGTCGCCACGGGCGGGTTCGCCGGGGAGGTGAAGGGCGAAATCAACCCGCCGGCGGAGGGCGGCACGGACGTGCAGGAGCCCGCCGCAGCCGCCACGTCACCGCTGTGCGTCGTCGCGTTCGGCTGCTGCTGTTGCTGCTGCTGCTGTGAATGGGGAAAACCTACATACTGGCCTGCGGGGGCGGCAACAGCAGCTGCTGTGGCTGGAGCTAATGTGAGACCGGCTGCCGTTGCGGCTGCGATCAGTCGCCGCTGCATCTCCCCCTGACGCTCCGTAACAGCATACGACGCCGACAGAAACGTGCGCGCTGGCGGACTCTGCCAGTAGGACAGCGGCGTAAACGCAGATTGTGCGTGGGCCGCCACCGCAGTGGGTGGGGTGAGGGGAGAAGTCAACTCGTCCTTCTGTTGTTGCCCGCACTGTTGCTGCTGCGGCGGTTTCTCCTCGTGCTCGGGATGCCCAGTGTGCGCCGCAGCGGAGGCTGCTTCTGCCGTTTGTGCCGGTGGCGTGCTGGGGCGCGGAGACAGGCGCCACCAATTCGCATTGTCACCCTTCGCACCACTGCACGACGCTTCCTCCGCGGCATTTGCAGAAGAAGGAGGACCAGCCGCAGTAGCAGGGCCAGCACCCGCGGAGGAGATTTCATTGGTGGTCCACACCGAAGTCGGCTGCCGCTCCGTGTCACTCAGCGGCCCCACGCTGCTGTTCATACCACCACTGCGCAGCTCGCCCAGAACATGCGTGGGCGCCGTGCCGGCCGATGTGCCGCTGTCGGCGTTCGTCAACGAGGTCGGCAGCGTCACGACTGTTGGGTAACCACCGCCGTTGCCACCACCACCACCACCACCCGTCCTGCGTGCCGCGCAGTTGACAAAGTATCCCAGCTGCTCCTCCAGCCACCAGGTGTAGGTCGTCAGCTGCTGCAGCGTGCGCAGCCGGCCCGTGGCGTCTGCTGTTAGCTCCCGCACTTGCCCCTGCGCCGCCAGCGCGGCACTCAGCGCGGCCTGCTGCTTCTCCTTGTACTTCTCCACCTCCGCACGGTTGGCGGCGGCAGCAGCAGGGTCGTCCTCCTCTACAATGCTTTCGTTCAGCTTGGCGTTGTTCTTCACCGCCTTGGACAGCTTCGCAAAGCGCAGAGTCGACAGCGTCTCCGAGGCGTCGCGGCGGTCTGGAGAGGCGTTGCACAGCAGAAACGTGATCGCGTTGCCGCCCAGGCTGCTCTGCAGGATGCGGGTGAGCTTGCTGTCGCGGTACGGAATGTGCGTGTCCGGCGTGGCGGTGGCGGACCCCTGACTGGACAGACTCAGCAGCCGCATCACGTTGCCGAGGGCGGAGAGGGAGAGGTTGATGTTCTGCGCCTCCTTCAGCCGCAGGCCGTGCGCGCCGGTGTGGCTGACCCGCTCCGACCCCGCCAGATCCACCAGCGTGAGGGTCGAGCGACGGACGTCAACGACCAGCTTGCCCGGCCGCGCCTCGCTCATCTTGCCCTTGTTGCCCGTCGTCGTGCGTTCGTCGGAGTTGTCCTTTCCGTCCTCCGCGCCACCGTTGCCGCGCCGCCGCCACAGTCGCTGCTCCACGCGGATGAAGAAGAAGGTGTGGGCGCGGCTGCTGTCGCTGTTCAGTTCGGTGTGCCCCATCTGCCGGTGCCGCAGCGCGCGTCGAACGGCGTCCATCGCGTCATGCAGGTTGCGGATCGGGTGCTCGCGCAGACCTTCAATGTACACCGCCTCCCCAACATCTTTTGCCGTTGCGCTGCTGGCGATGGTACGGTGGTGGTGGTGCGTGGTGCGTGTGGAGGAACGTGACTTGGTCGAGGTAGACTTCCCAGCCGACTTGAACGGCGACGACAGGGCGAAGGCGCTATCTGCAGCGACCGACGATGACGCCGTGGCGGTGGGCGACGATGGCGGCTGCCCCTGCCGGATCACCAGCTGACTGCCACCGCTGACATTGTTGTTATTGTAGCTGGTGTTTGAGTAGCCGTAGTTGTTACCAGTCGCCGATTTCCCAGCTGGAGAGTTGCTGCCCTTCACACCGGTACTTTTTTGCAGGGGCGATGGGGACTTGGACGCGGTGGTAGTGGTGGTAATGGTGTTGGGCAGCCGCCGCGACACACGGCTCTGCAGGACAACCGTCTTCCCATTCGTTTTGCTGCTCGCCACCGTGGTGATGGTAGCAGGGTTGGTGGCAGCAGCAGCAGCGGTGGATGGAAGGTTGGAAGTGTCCTGCGTGTCTGTGGCGGCGGGACTTGGCTTCTTGACGGCGGTGCGTGTCGACATGCTCGGCCGCGACAGGGATGGGGAGACGGAGGTGAGTTGGCCAATCGTCACCCGCCCGCGGGGGCTGCCGGAGGTGCCGGAGAGCACCACACCGTCGTTCAGCGTTGGCCGCGACGGGTCCGGCTCCTCTTCCTCGTCCTCTGCGCCTCCTCCCGTGTCGTGTTGCGGCTGCGATGGGGAGAGCTGCACGGTGCTGCGCGCTGCCTTCCCGCTGCTGGCACGACCGCCCTGCGTCTCTCGCGTCGAGCTCTCCTGCACGCTGGTGTTGTTGTTGTTGCTGCTGCTGCTGTGAGTGTCCCCGTCGCTGTCTGTGCCGCTGTCGCTATCGCTCTCGTCGTCGTCGTCGTCGTGGTCGGAGGAGGAGACAGCATTCAGCACCTCCAGATCCTCCGCGTCCCAGCACCGCGTGCCGTCCATGTCCGTCCCTGACGCGACCGTGCCGCCACCGTTCAGCGAGTTGAAGAGACCCGGGTAGGTCGGGAAGCTCGTGAAGGAGGCGTGGCCCGAGTCTTTGGAGGTGCGGAGGGTATCCTGCGGAGCTTTTTTCGAGGGTGACGGGCTGCCCGGTCCGGTGCCGGCGCGGAGAGGGTGGCGGGAGGATCTGGTGGGAGTCTTATCGCTTCCGGGAGGCTTTCCAACCTTGATGGGTGTGGCACGGATGGGGCTCGTGACGGTGCCCGCTGGCGTCTCTGTTTTCGCTACCGCATTGGCAGCGTTGGCATTTGGCTTCTTCTTTTTCTTGTTCTTGGCCCCTGCAGCGGGAGCCAGGTCGCGCGGCAGCAAGTCTCGCAACTCCTCATTGTACAGCTCCAGCGCACTGAACGTGACGCTCCACGACGCCAGCTTCCGCGTATTCCGCTCCCCGGATTTCGCCTCCTCCTCCTTCTCTGTTGTTGCGGTTGGTGATGGGGTGGCGGGTGTGGTGTTGCTGTCGCTGTCGAGTCGCTGCGCTTCCAGTCCGCTGAAGAGGGCGTGCAGCATGCGGGGCAGCAGACCCACATCAGGGGCAATCCGCACTTCCTCCTGCATCGATGTACCCACATCGGTGCTCGCGTGGCTCTGCGGATCCTCTGCAGCTGCGTTGTTGGCGATGACCTTTCCAGCCCCTGCTGGTGATGTTGTCGTGTCTGCCGAAGGATTGGGGAGCTGTGTGGCGGACGTGATGGAGGCGCGCCACCGCAGCGCCTTCTTTGTCAGCCGTCCCCCGCTCGGCCCGACCATCGTGTACGTCTTGCCGCTGCCGCTCTGTCCATAGCACATCACCGTCCCGTGATACCCAGCGAGGACCCGCTCCACCGCGCGCTGGCCGATCTGCTCCATCACGTCCCGCTGACTCGTGTGGTCGTCGAGGATGTGGTCGAAGGAAAAGCGCAGGGTGCGGAGCTGCTTGCCACCACCACCACCACCACCACTCGCCAGCGCGTCGAGCCCAGACGACGCCTCCACGGCGTTACCGGTGCTGGCAGCTGTGCCACCCAGGACACTGGCGGGGACGACAGTGCTGCAGTCGACGTAGCCGCGCCGGGCATCCACGCGCACGCAGCTGCGATCGTGCTCCTTCGTGGTGGTCGGCGTGCCCTCCGCGACACCCGAGCAGGGCCGCAGCCGCACCGCCACAAAAATATTCACCTCTCCGTCTTTAGCCACCATGGCCGCCGGCGTGTGGGCGGAGGTGGCAGCCGTTTTCTTCCCCGCAGCCCCCACCACATTCTTGCTCTTGTCGTTGTCGTCGTCGTTGTTGTTGGCGGTGGTCCTAATTTCGTCAACGTTGCTTTGCTTGTCATCGCTGTGGTGTCGCGCGCCGCCCTTCCCATTCTCGCCTTCGTCTTCTTCTGCTTCTTCAGCAGGGATGATGCGGGGAAGGCTGTCGGTCATGCGCACCGTCTGCCGCTCCCGTCTTCCACTCGTCTGCGCGGAGCTTTCCCTTGTCTCCTCCGCCACGCGCACGTCGATTGCCTCCGCCACGTCGAGGGCGGCGCTGTCCGTCTGCATGGACGAGTCCACGCTCGAGGCCGCGGCAGTCCGTCTCCGCAGCTGCGAGGCCGGCGACGTGGACGCGGTGGGCTGCGAGGGCGGCGGTGGTGACGACCGTTTTAGGGCTGGTGCCGTCTTCTTCGTGACGGTGCTGCCTGTCCTTTTGGTGGCGCGGCCGCTGTTCAGGGCCTTCTGCCGCTGGCCTGCAGCGCCGGCGGCCACACCGGACGTGTCGTGTCGAGACGGGGTGGCCGTCATGGAATCGGGAGCTATGGTGTTCTGCGTGCAGTTGAGGCTGCCGTCGTCTTCGTTTGACTTGCTGGAGGAGGACGGCTGCACCACCGCGGAGGCGGCGGACATCGTCGCGGTGGCGGCCGCGGCGGAGGGCGGAGAGGCTGCGCTGCCCATCGTCTCCGTCGTTGTCACCGCCGCACTGTTACTCTTCATCTCCGCCACGGCTGTCACATCTGTTTTCTGCTGCTGCTGCTGTTGTTGTTGTTGGATGTAGGACTTGTTGCGCTGACGGAAGAGCTCCTGCGGGTCGGCGTCCACCCGCTCCCAGTCCACCCCTTCCCGCGAGACGCTCAGGTCCGACAGAAACGTTTCGTTTTGCGGGCTCTCCAAGGTCTGGTACGACATCTGCCGCGAGCCGATGCTGGCGAAGTCGGGCAGCGTGGTGGCGCCGCCGGTGGTGATGGCAAGGCTCGTGGGCGCGCTCAGCCGCCGCTTGCCGTTTTCAGCAAGAGGACCGAGAGAGAGACTTATTTCAGACGGCGGGGCCGCGTTAGCAGCCGCTGCTGCGTTCGTACTTCCTGCTGCAATCGTAGTAGTAGCCGGAGCAGGAGCCGCACTAGCACGGGGATGGTTCTCCTTGCCTCCCGTTCCCGCCGCCGCAGCGGCCGTAGCGTTCACAAGGAAAGTTTTCGCGCTGAGCGGGGGTGACGGAGATGTCGGGCTTGTGCTCACCATCTCTGCGGGGCTGCCCGCGCTGCTACGGCGTCGCGCCTCCAGCGATGGTCGACGGTGCACTGTGAGGGAGCTGCTGGAGGCGGAGAGCGACCCGTCACCGTCCTCCCCACCGTGCGACGTCACCTTCACCATCGTGGCGGGCCGCTGCTTCACATTTCGCGCGCCGTTCACGCCGCGTGCCTTGGTTTGCGGGCTGTTGCCAGCGGTGGAGGTGGGGCTGCGGCCCGTGGTGGTCGTCGTCGACATGGGTGAGAGGAAGACGGAGCTGCACTGCGCCTCCGTCGCCGGGGACGCGCGCACCGCGTCCTCCTCCGACAGACTGGTTTGTGGGACCGCCAGCGTAATGTTCGACGGACGAACTCGTCTGTTCATGTACATTTTGTAAAGTATTGTCTGAGTCAAAGGAGAGAAAAAGTTTACAAGAAGAAAGAATCGTTGGTTGCTTTGTGGGTGTTGTGTGCTCAGGCGTTTGGTGGGGATAAATAATTTACAGTTTTTTTTTTGGTTGACTCGTAGTCAGTCACGTCACGCGGAGCAAACAGCAGAAAGCAAGGTTTTAGAGTTTTATTTACAAAGTTGGCCGTCTAAATCAAGTCGACACTGCTTTCAAAAAAGGACTAAACACTCCGGGAAATACAAAAAGTAGGAAGAAAAAGGAGTCGTTTACAATTCTTTGAAGCCCCAACAGCAGAAAAGTAGAAAGCAAAGAAGCAGTATAGTTAAACGCGAAGGAAAAACAAAAAAAAGGGAGAGAAACAAATCTGCGTCTTAAAAAAAAAAAGCGAAGGAGCAAAACGGAAAAGCTAAAGCTTTAACAGTTTCTTTATTTTTATCAACCGGAGCTGTTCATCAATATATATAATTGTAAAGAAAAAAAAGAGAAAATGGCTAAAAAACACCAACAAAAAAGAAGGAGTTTGCTTAAGGCGGCTTAAAGTTTTTAATTACTAGCAGCGTTTAGTTTGGCAGTGATATTAGTAGTAATACAGAGCTGGAGAAAAACTTCAACTGGACACAGACAAACCCTTGCACACAAAAAAACAAGCACTCTAGAAAAAATAATAATAAAAAAGAGAACACGAAAAAGCAAAAGATGCTACGGTAACGTTCGATGAGGGTTAGGCGGGCTTAGTATTTAACACCGTCGTTGAAGAGCACAAAAAAAAAAGAAAGACGAATAACAAATTATAGCTATATATGTGGCTTGACTACAACACACAAACAAAAAAGTGGAAGTCTGCAAATTGTAAAACACAATGTGCAGAAAACAAAGAAAATTATTCTGTCAAGCTTTTAATAAGCAAAGCAAACACGAAAAAATCGCAGTAAAAATAAAACACTCTGCCACCAAAACTTGTTTATAGGAGTAGTGCTGTCCCGTTGTGTAGGCTATGAAAGACAAAAGGTGCGAGTACAATGGCAGGCGTGCTACTATATTCCCCCCAAAAAGAATCTTACCAAAGCGGCGAAGAAAAAAATACACGAAGACAATTGTTGAAGAGAAAAAGTTTGTCGTGTGGTGCCACCGTAAACAAACAAGCTCGTAAAACAAATAGAACGGAGAAACTAAGAGGGAAAGAATTTTAACCTAATGAAACAGAATGAAAAACACACTTAACGTACGTCCAGCTGTTTTCTTCTGCTCTGATCGAAATAGTAAAGTAGGGCAATTAACAAATAAGTCGGGTTTCAAATAATGCAACACACACGCACGCAGGAGAAGAGAGAGAGAGAGAGAGAGAGAGAGAAAGAGTAAGATAATAAACAGACACGAGAGGGTTGATTTTGAAGAAGAATCTTTACTACTTAAAGGGTGCTACGAAACGCTCACAATTCTGTTACTCTTATCACGGTGTGTCAACGAGCTTTAGCAGCGTGCGAAAACCCACACTTTCGCTTTTTCGTCATACGCTTTTACGGAAAAGTACACTGCCTGTAAAGAGGGGGAAGTTCGCAATCAGAGAGCTGCATGCGGGCCCTTCGGCAGAGGGTGTTTTAGTCGATCTGTTTGGAGAAATTATATTCAACGCTTAATTGTGAGAAGCCATTAAACTTGACTCTTACATTTAGAGAATAAATTCTTTAGAAAATTAAAAAAAGGTGACGCTTGTTGAACGTCTTTGGTAATATTGTAGTTTTATGTGAAAACGAAAAAAGAGAGAAAGTGCGCACTCGAAAACAAAAAGTTAGCCCATCTTTCTTAAAAATTCTTATATGCGCGAGCACGAACAAGTAGTAAAGATAAGATAAGCATGCTAAGGGGTTTTAAGACAAAATTAGTAACAAAACAGAAAAGAGAGGTAACAGCTGACGAGAAAAAAGTGCAGATAACACGAGGCAGCTCAATTAGCTTTTTTAGCAACAAGCAAACACCGTTTATAAAAAAACAACAAAAACGTTTTCAGAAAATTTCATTACAAATGTCAGGAGATTAATCGATTTTAAACGAAAAGACAGCATTGTTTTTTTTTCCACACAATTAGGAGCTCACGGGGACGGCAGCGGTGGGACGGGCCTTCCTTCCAGTCACTCGGGTCTGCTCCGGATCAAAACCCTTCTCCTTCGACTTGTACGTCGCCCACGTCGGCGTCTCTGCCGCGTAGTCGAGCGACGTAAAGTCTGTCCGCCCAGACTCCACAAGTTCATAGAACTTCTCATAGTTGATCCACGTGTGCCAGTGACCCTCGAAGAAGAACTTGTCCAGGGCGATAAGGACGCAGCAGCTGTGCTCGTGCTCGCAGGCAATGTGGTAGGGCCGGTCACGCTCCTCCGCCGGGATGACAATCACATCCGACTGCTGCGACGACGCGGCTTCCTCGCTGCCGTCGTTTTCGCTGTCCGTCATGATGAAATCGTCCGCCTTTTTCGCCGTCGCCGTGGCCGTGCCCGATGCGGGGGGAGACGACGGCGTGGCACTCGTCCTCACCTCACCGTACATGTGCGGCGTCTTGTACTGCGGGTTGCGCCGCGCCATCTCCTCACAGAGCGCCTTGCAAAAGCCAATTACTTCATCATGCCGCGGCACGTTGTCCTTCATGGTCAGCGTGCTGCTCGTGCTTGTGCCGCAGTAGGTGACGCCTTTCACTTCGATGAAGTCCGGCTTTCCCATCTCCACCAGGTCCGCGTAGGCCCGCACATTCTCCGTGTTGTACATGTTCACCAGCGTCAGACGGAACACCGTGCGCTGCGGCTTCTTTGCCAGCTCCTTCACACAGCTCAGGCAGCGGTCCCAGTAGTCCTCGAAGAGTGGCCGGTCGATCCGCTTCAGCTCGTCGGGCGTCGGGGCGTCGATGGAGAGGTAGAGCTGCACCACGGGCTTCAGGTCCCGCAGCTGCTCTGGAAACTGCGCGTTGGTGACCATGAAGGACGAGATGTGGTTCTCGTGGAGCAGGTCGCAGAAGCCGTTGATTTGCGGGTACATAATCGGCTCCCCAACGAGGGACAGCGCACAGTGACGAATTTGCATGGCTGTCGCCAGGCGCTCCGGCGTCACACCGGGCACGCCGCGCATCTGCTTGATCATCTGGTAGTGCCCGGCCATGCCCTGCGCGATGAGCAGCTCCGGCGGGTCCTGCTTCCAGCGGAAGTGGCGCGAGATCGGGTTGGTGTGGTGCCGCCAGCAGAAGACGCACTTGTTCGCGCAGGCGAGGCTTGGCGTCATCTCCATGCACTGCGAGGAGTTGATGTCGTAAAAGGTGTGCTTGTAGCAGCCACCGCGGCCGCGCAACATCGACTTGGTCCACCGGCACAGCTTCACGCCGGAGTGGCTGCCGATGAGGCGATAGCCTTGCTTCTCCAGGTTCTGCCGCAGCTTTGGGTAGAGCAGCTCCGGCAGCTCGCTCGGGTCCGCCGTGGCGTCGAAGGCGGCGTCGTCGGTGCCGTCCCAGACGAGGTCTTCCACATCGTCCATGTCGTCTCCCTCGTTGTCGGCCGGCTGGCTCGACGCATCGTCGTCGTCGTCATAATCGTCCTCGGCGTTCTCCGCGGACACCTCCGCCCCGCCTCCGTTCATGTCTTTCCGGTTCTGACAGCACCCCATGCCGTCCCCGCCCTCCGCCTGGCAGCCGCAGCCCTCCGCGTCGCCGCCGTCCTTCGCTACCGCGGCCGTTTTCTTCCGCAGCTGCCGCACGCGAGCGGTGACGCTGCTGGCGCTGGACGACGTGCCGCTCCGGCCCTTCTCCGCCGCCGCCGCCGCCACCTCCGACTTCTTCTTCACCGTAACGGTGCCGTCGGCGTGGAAGGTGGCGCGGCTGACCCACTTCAGCAGCGCTGTCGAGAAGATCTTGAAGAGCGACTGCGTCTTGCTCTCCGTCGCGTACACGGGCGGCACGACGAAGGCTGGTGCGCCGAGACCGCGGCACCACTCGTGCAGGTGCTTCGCGTACGTGTTGAAGCGTGCCTCTCCATAGGCGATGTCTCCCAATCCAAAGACGGCGAAGCGCTTCTTCGCGAGGGTGTTGCGCGGCACGCGGTGGTCCTCGAAGGCGTCCTTCAACATCGCCTCGAAGGCTTGCGAGCGCGGCGGCGCCAGGCCGTCCGTGTACGTGCTCGTGATGAAGATGGTCAGCGCGTACTGGTTCGCGTCGAGCAGGGTGTCGACGCGGCACACGTTCGTCGCCTTGCCGCGATTGGGCACGGCGGCGTCGGTGGTGGTGGCCTCGTCCTCCTCCTCTTCTCGCATCTCGAGCACACGCACCTCTGGGCAGACCACCGAAGCGTCGGCATCGCCGCTGCTGTTGAGGCTGTGGACGTGGGCGGAGAGGAGGGAGAAGAGCTTGTGCGCCAGCGCGAGTGAGTTCTGCGACTGCGACGCGTACGCGATCAAAATTTCCGCCGCGGCCTTCTTGTCTTTCTGGGGAGCGGACTTCTCGGACGTTGTGACAGGCGCGTTGGCTGCCTCCGCCGTCTCCGCCGTCGTGGTGGTGGCAGTCTGCTTGTCAGTGCTAGACACGGCTATGTGCGGCTTCGTGTCGTTCTTTTCCTTGGTGAGGTGCTGCAGCTCTTGTTGGACCTGCTGATCAAACGCGGTGACGTCGTCAACATCTTTGCGAGCCGCTTGGTTGATAGGGGCATCTTTGGCAGCGTTGTGGGGGCTGTTGCCGATTCTCAAGGCCAAACGGTCGTACAAGAGGAAGGCAATGAGCGGCAGCCCGATGCTCACAAACAGCTGCAGTAGGAAGGACACCATCGTGAAGGTTTTCTCACGACTTGTTGGTTTTTCTTTTTAAACCTGAAAAAACAACAATAACTTGGTGAGAAAAATAAAAGGAAGCTTTTTTTCCAGTTGAAGAAGCTCTTCGTTTCTCTGCGCAAAGAAGGTAGAAAAAGAGGACGAAAAATGAAACTGTAACAGACAATTTTTGCTCTGAGGCGTTAAACAGCGGTCTCTCTCTCTCTATCGTGCACTTCGTTATTTTTTTTTTTTAACTATTTAACGTTTAGCAAATAAACGGCATGTGCCAGTAAAAGCTCTAGCTCAGTTTTCTGAATGAATCGTCGAGGATGACACGTTTCGCTATGAGAATCATAGACAACGACTGCGGCTGATCGTGCGCATCAGATCTTTCTCATTTTTAGGGTCTTTGTTTTTGTAATTTGTATTGAGGCAAACCTTCAACAATAGTTCATTCTACTAAACGATGAACTCAAAAGACGGACGCAACTTCACTGAAGCAAATTGAATGAAAGGGAGTATCCACACGCACGTAGGAAACACGAAACATATATGTTTTTGAGCTTTACAAAAAGTAAGGCTTTTCAATAATAGAAAAAAGTCGCTCTCTTTTTTTAATTATTGATAGCTTCTTCTTGCTCGACGTCAGAAAGTGACAAGAGATGAAGGGAAGCACAAAACAACTCTGACAGCATGGTGCGGAAACACCCAACACAAAATTCAGAAAAGAAAAAGGCAAGTTGGAAACAAAAAAACAGCAAAGAGAACAAATGAAAGATGTAAAATGGAGAACGGAAGTACGAAATTAGCGAGCAAGCAACCGAGAAGGGGGGAAACAAGCACAAAAAGAACGAGGAGCAAACGAAAATAGAAAAAAAGGTATCTGAAACCAAAAAAAAAAATGAGAAAAAGAAACTGAAAGAGGCGACACACAAAAAACCCTTCCTTCCTTTTTCCCCCCTCTTCTATTAGGAGCTGATACCATTCAGAATCTGCATCGCTGCCACCAGCTGCTTCTTCGCGTTCTCGTAGTCGTAAAACTGCAACGCGCTCACCGCGCGACTAGCAAACTTCTGCGCGTCAATCATCTGGTCCACCGACGGCTTGAAGCTACTCCCTGGCACCGCACCAGCGCCGGGCTGGCCTGCAGCGCTGTTGCTCATGTTGTAGTTGTTGTGGCCCATGCTCTGACGCTGCGGAGGCGGGGCGACCACCGCCGGCAGTACCGGCGTGCTCGACGTGTTGCTGCTGCCGCTGCCTCCCGGGCTGAATCGAGCAGGCGGAGAGGCCATAGTGTTGTTATTGTTGTTGTTGCGCATCGACGACGGCGGCTGCGAGGGCGGCGCGGGCGTGGTGTTGTTGCTCGACGAGGCAGAGTCGTACGTGTAGGCCGGTGGCGCGTCGTGACCTCCGCTGCCGCCCAGACGTGCCGGCGGAAGGGCCGTGGCGCCGCTGCTGTTCGGCACAAAGGGTGGCGGTGGAGGTGGTGGAGGTGCCACGTCCCCGCTACCCCCCGACTTAATAGCGGAAGCCGGGTTGGACGTTGGCCGCGCAAAGCAGCTCGCCGGGGCGGTGGTGAAGTTGCTCGCGGAGCCGATGTCCGCCGCCTCCGGTCCGCCCTCCACCTGCTCCAGCTTGTTCGGGCTGACGTAGGCTTCATTCGCGTCCAGCGCCTTCTTCATGCGGGTGGCGATGTACTTGGCGTACTTGCACTTCTGCGCGGCGATGTTGTCCATCTGACCATCCTCGGTAAACTGCTCCGTGGCCTCGAAGAGCACGGCGGAGGTGTAGAAGATGCGGACAAGCGTCATGGAGGCGTTGCCCGTCCGCTCGGCATCGTCGGCGCGTGCGAAGAGCATCAGCGCGAATCGGGTCAGCGTGGTGCGTCCGTCGACGCCGTCGAGCTGATCGCCCAGCTTCTTCTTGTCCGCTTCCAGGGCCTCGAGCAACGCCATGAGGAAGGACGTGCCGGCCTTGTCTTCCTTCTTGCGATTTTTCATACAGAGGAAGGCCACGTGGGTGCGGAGGAAGTAGGACACAAGCGGCTCCTTATCCTCGAACTCGCGGGAGCGCTGGAGGAAGGGCCGCACCATGGAAGCCCAGTGCTCCGGGACCTTTTCCAGCAATGCTTGCGAGGACGACATGTTTAATACTATTCCGAATACAGTAACAAAAGATAAGAGTGAGAAGAGACCAGCTTACAAATAGAAGCGATCAGCGATCTGTATGTAGAGATAGAGAGTGAGAGACTGACGATGATAATGATGATGATGATAGTAGGCTACACGGCAACGACGAGGTAAACCAAGCAAAACAAAGATAAAAAGATAACAACGGGCGCGGAAAAGAGAACCAGCCGTGCAATGAGATTGACAACGAAAGAAGATAAAGAGGATAAATGAAAGCAGCAAAAGAGAGATAAACTTGGTAAAGTAATTGTTACTTCTTTCAATTCTAGCAACTAAATAGGAATGGAAGAAAAAGAGAAGACTAATAGGAAAAGGAGCGAAACAAGATGAAATTGAAGTGTAGCAATGCATCTGCGAGAGCTAGCGCAGCTTCGAGCACGAGCATGGAACTGGGCATTTTTACAGCTTCAAATTCACGATCAGACAAAACATCTTTTTTTTGTTTGTGTTTGTGCGCGTGGTGGGATTAAGCCGTTCACTTAATTGCTTTAATTATTTGGTCTCATTTTATAAAAGAATGTAGAGCAACTACTTGCGATACCGAACGGGTAGAGGCATTCAACGACGCCATTTTGAATGCGCTTTGTGCGATCTGAATCCACAAAGCTCGCTTTGGCTGCAACATTCACATTTTCTTTTTTAAATGGGACGTTTCAGTAAACGAGCAACACGATAGAGAAAAAAATAAAAGAGAAGTACACGACAACGGTACACATTAAAAGAAGCGCTTTTTTGACGGAAAAACTGTCTGCAGAAACGAAAAAATAAACGAACAAATTTCAACTGCTTGACATCAACCACAGGGATGCTGATATCTAAAAGTCTTTTTTCTCCTAGCCAGAGAAAAGACCTTAAAGTTGACAAGAGAAAAAGGGAGCCAAAAATCACTGTTTACGTCGATGGATTATAAACGGTAAGGGCGACCTTCTTTCTCTTTTTTTTTTTTGAGGCAGCGCCACATCGACACACGCAAAATAGAAAATCAATGAAAACTTGAGGAATACAGAGACAAGTAAAAAAAAACGCAGAGACAAAGAAGAGAACGATGGTCAGATAGGAGACAAGGAAAAAAAAAAAGAAAGGTGAAGAGGAGCTAGTGACGTGTCGCTTCCTAAGCCGCTTCTTTCACGCAGGCGCTCAGAACAGCTCGTTTATTCTTCAAGAACAGTATTTATTGTACAGTACAGTAGTAAGCGGAAAAAAGAATTGAAAGAAAAGCGATAACAAATGAAGGGGATAGTACAGTCAATGAGCGGAGTACACCATCGCTTTTGGCCTGACTTGCACAATGACCCCTTCTTTGTGTTACGGGTCTACGGTGTGAAAATGAAAAGGAACAAGTACAAAAAAAAGTAATTGAAGGACCCACTCATTTTAAATTGCAAAATGCACGGGGTTTCAAACTCTAAGCAAAAACAAAAGCGAAGAAGTATATTTGTTCCCACTAGCGTGACTTGGTGGCAGAATCGGAGCGCGTCTGCCGATCAAAGTTCCGCACTGTCCGCAGCTCCTTCTCAACCCGATCCAGGTCCGCCATCACGCGGCTCATGCGCGTGTTCACCTGCGAGTAGCGCCGCTCATTGCCCCACTCCTTGTTCCGCATCGTTGCGATGGTCACCTCCATCTGCATTTTCTCCAACTGCATGATCAACGCCGCCCGCTCCGCCGTCAGCTGCTCCTCCACGGCGGTCATCTTCTCGGGTTTCGCCACCGCGCTGGACCGTTCCGGCACCACCGTCAGCACCTGGTTCCCACTGCCACCACCCGTCGGGCCGCGTGCGGGTGCACCGTCGGTGATTTGCAGAGGTCCCTGTGGCCCATTCACGCCAGCGGCCAGCTGCGCCCGCAGCACGCGTGGGTCTGCCTGCACCTCCGCCAGCTCCTCGTCCCGTCGTTGCCGCAGCTGCGAGTCTTCGCGGTCCATGTAGCGCAGCGCATTCGGGCTGTCCGCCCGCACCGGTGGCCGCCCTGGCGAATTACGGCGCAGGTGAAAGATGGCGTCCTCGCTTTGCGTGCTGTCGTAGGCGCGAGGGGTGGTGCGACGTGGCACAGCGGTGCGCAGCGGGCGGTGCTCCCCAGGCACCATCTGCTGCTGCTGCTGCGGCGGAGGCTGTGACAGGGACGGCTGTTGTTGTTGTGGCTGCTGCTGCTGTTGAGAGGCGCTGGAGGCGTCGCGCGTGCTGTCGCGCTGCGGTGTGGCGCTTGGCGTTTGCACGAGGCCAACACTGCCGACCTGCGAGGCATCCATCGGCGGCGGCGCGGCGTGGGTGGCAGCGGCTGGGGCGCCACCGAGGTTCGTGTCGAGCTGCCGACGCACGGACGGCTGCGCAGACGAGGCTGGAGAGGCGCCGTTGCGGACGCTGGCGCTGCTGCTGCCGCTGCGGCCGTGGTGGCCGTGCTGCGAGGACGGCTGCTGTGGCAGTGGTGGTGGGTTCGCCAACTCGCTGCGGGGGCCAACGGCGGACGACGCGCGAGATGAGGACGCGACCGTTTTCGGCTGCTGTTGTTGCTGCTGCTGCTGCTGGTGGTGGTGGTTCTGAGGGATCGATGTGATCGAATCCTGCGGGGGCACAGAACCACCGTCGCGCGCGCTGGCCGACCGTCCCCTGCTTTCGAGCTGACTCGGTGTACGACTCCCGAACTGCTGCTGATGCTGGGGTGTACGGTGCTGACGAGGCGGCTGCGAGAGTCGCGACTGCTCCGATGGCGTGTGCTGCGACATGGCCACGTGCACCTCGTCTACCCGGGAGGACGCGAAGGAGCTGGTCGGCTCGCTGTGGCTCTCCGCCGCGACGGACGACCCGCGGCGACGTGGGATGTCTTCGAGGCTCTCTTCATCGTCGTGGTGGGCACTCTGGTGGTCCCCTGCGGACCGGGAGTGCTGAGCATCATGATGATGAGGATCCATATGATGCTGCGACGCGTCGTCTTCCTCCTCCGGCGCTTCAGGACGACGACGATGGTGACTGTGCGGCTGTCGCCTCGAATCACTCTCGTTGTCGTCGCCGTTAGCCGATTTCACCCCCCTCGATTTACTGCCAACACTGCTCTTGTCGTTGGGAGGGTCGTCGTGAGACTGCTGCGGCTGGGGTGGGCCTTGGTGGTGGCGGTTGGGTCCCGCCACGGAGCTGGGGGCAGTGGAGGGTGGTCCACTGCGAACCGAAGGGCCGTACACACCGTTTGCACGCGGCTGCTGTTGCTGTGGCGGTTGCTGCGACGACGGCGTCGGGTTGTGCGAGCGGTGCGAGCCGTTGAGGCTTGCCAGAGGCGTACGCGAAGACGCTTCCTGCTGCTGGGGTGGGTTTCCTGTCGGCGCTGGCTGACGGGCACCCCGCACACGCGCCGCCGCCCTGTCCGCCACGTTGTCATCGGGTGCCAGGTACACGGCGTTCTCCCGGGCAGCCTCTTCTTCCCGTGCGCGCTGCTCCAGCGCTGCGGCGGCTGCCTGCCGCTCGGGTGACGACGTCAGCGGCCGCCCGCGCTCCTTGTACGCGCTGTACTGCTGCGCCGGCAGCTCGTCGTGGGCGGCGGCGGCGCGGGTGGCGGCGGAGGGCGGCAGAGCCCCGCCCACGGCCGCCGCGTCGTCTCTGCCGTTGTTGAGGATGGGCCACGGCGAGAGGGCGAGGGCGGCGGCGACGCGGCGGTGGTGGTGCGGGCAGGCCTGCATCTGCGGACGGTGCCGCACACTTCCCGACTCGGCCGGCTCGACGGCCACGACGGCCGAGGAGGCGGACGAGGGGACTGCCGGAGCCTTCTCTGGCTGCTGTTGCGGCTGTTGAGAGCGTTGCGTGGTGCCGGACCGCGTGGAGGCGGTATCCGCGGCAGGTCCCTCCCGCGTGTTCGGCGCCGCTGCGGTGGCCCTGCGCTCTGCCGGCGGGTTGGCGGGGGCATCTCCGCGCCGGCTGCCATCGGGGGCTACGGAGGAGCGCAGGGAAGCTGAAGTGGGTGGGTCGACACTCTGCTGGTCGTCGTCATCCCTGTCGTTTTCTTCCGCTGACGCTGGTGGACGGCTGTGGTGGCTCGAGTGGTCGGAGTGGACGCTGTGTGTGTCGGGGATCGACTCTGCGGGTGGGGCTGTCACAGCTGCTGCGGCTGCGGCTGCAGCTTTCAGTCCTTTCACTGACGGCACCGACGGGGGAACGGAGGAGACCTGCGAGGGCGTCTGCGAGGGCGTGCGCGGCACACGTGCGTGGTCCTGCTGCCGCTGCTGCTGCTGCTGCTGCTGTGGAGGAGGCGGGTTTGTGGCCGAGCGGTTTGTTGGCCGACTCGGGGCATCGCTGGCGGTCCGCGCGGAGGCCTCGTGCGAGTCCGCCGTCTTCGGTGCACGGGGGCCGTCCACGGCGTTGTTCTGGCTGGGCTGACTGACGCGCGAACGCACTGATGGCGTGTGCGAGGCGGGCGGAACACGCTGTTGCTGCTGCTGCGGTGGAGGGGGCTGAGAAGTAGCATTATTGTTGTTGTTGTTGTTTGAACTGTTGTCCTGCACCGGGGACCGTAGGGAGGATTCCGCCGTCACCCCACGGTGGCTGCTGACTTGGCTTCCCTCCAGATCCTTCACCGGGGTGCGCTGCGCCGCAGAGCGGCCGGCTTTCGACGACGACGACGGCGAATAGGCCGACGGTGGCCGCTGCGCCGCGAGCGGGTTGCTGCCCACCTCCGCCGGATCGTGCCCCTCTGCCTGGAAGGGCTGCAGCTGCAGCGCACACTGGTCAAGAACGTCGTTGATGTCGCGCAGCAGTTCGTTCACTTCGGCCGGGGAAATGTGGATGCAGCCCGTGCCGGGCGGCTGCTGCCACTGCGCGAGTTGGGCGTAGATGTTTTCGAGGGCATTTCGGTGCGACTCGTACGCGATGATGCTCGTGTCCAACATCGCCTCCAGCCACGCCATCTTTTTCGCTGTGGCAGATACCGAGGCCATGTCTTTTCTCCTGTTTTTTTTTTCTGATGAGAATAGAAAAATATTGTTGTTTTTCTTTTTCTTTTATATGAGATCTACGTTGAGAAGCAAAACAAGATGCAAACGAGAAGAGACGTTGTATGGATGAATGACGAAACAATAAAGGGTGCTAGATGTGAGACAAAGAGAGAATCTGCAATTTCTGCAGAAAAAAAGAAAAGAGAAAAAATGAACACTAGACATGACAGATGTACCGAAGATACAAAGAGAGGTCAGAAGAAGGGAAGTGGATAAAAAGAAATTAAAATTCTCTTTGTCATCCAGAGAAAAACACAAATACATTGTTGCATTTGATTCACAGGCATAGCATAGCATCCGCGCCGCGGTAACGTGTCATGCGAGAGCAGATTCATTTGACAAAGCCAAACAGAACAGTCACAGCAACGCTTTCCATAAATGCATTTATTATTACTTATTGTTGTTGTTTATTTGATACTGTTTCACATTAAGGTTAACAAGACGCTGTCATCTATCAAAATCAGAAAAAGCCAACACATTTGTTTCGAGAAGAAAAGTGAGAACATAAAAATCACAGCACTAACAATAGCTTTCACGCCATCAACAAAATAGTACATGGGGTAAAGAAAAGAGGAAAACGCACTTTGGTGACACCGACCAGAGAGGCAAGCAGAGGGATTTTTGGAAAAAGGAAAAAAAAATAGCGACAAGCATTAAAACAATCATTTTTTTGTTGCTTGTTCACCTACACGGTCGACAGCACTGAGTGAAAGGCAGGAGATCCAAACGAAAAGAAAAAGAAAAATGAAAGCAGCAACAAACAACAGAAGCCAATAGCTCAACATGCAATCAGCTCAATTTTGAAATGAAAAAGAAAAGGTTAGAATGCGCGTAGCGCAAGTAGCAGAAAGACAACTACAAATCGGCAAAAGAAATCGCTAACACAACGTTTAAGGGATGGGCGGCATCGCTTCATGTATACACGTTTACCTGCGCACCTGGAAAAACAAAGACTAAATGAGAAATTACCGCAATCAACGAGAAATGAAAATGTTTGCAAGAGCCAAGCGCTACAGGCAGTATCGTTGCCGCATTTTAAGTTAAATATCGTCATACAATTCTGCTCGCTCTTTTTTCGTGTTTCAGATTTAGTGAAAAGACGCCACGGAGCCGGCGTGACAAAAAAAAAAAACAAGGAAGAAAGCAGATACAAAAAAATTGGGTTACTAAGAGCAACAGGCGAAAGAAAGTCAACTCTTTTACTTTGTTTAGAGGTCCACAAGTGAAAAAAAGAAGAAAAAGATTATTTGGAGTGCTCTATGAAACGCACACGACGCGGTGGTCGGCCTTCAGAGTCTTTCCACAATGCGCCGTCAGCCGGAGAAAAAAAACTAAAACTAAAAAATTGATTCAACTAGACAGCAAAAAGAACATAGGAACAACTCACCATTCTGAGCATCTTCGCCTTGCACCAAAAAGAACTCACAACGAGGTGCTAAAGCTGAAATCACCACCACCAGCCAACTCACGCAACGCGAGCACAAAACCGATGTTCGGGTTCACATCCGACTTTTGCTTCTTGACGGCATCAAAGGCTTCTCGGAAGGTCATGGCAGGGGCGAGGTCGCCGCTGTACACGCTGTGCGAGCTGGCAATACTGCTGTTGTCGCAGCTGCCGTACAGGAACGCGTTTGGCTTGTAGCCCGACGCCTCTGGTCCTCTGGTCAAATCTACACCGTGCGGGGTACCCGACGGCCGTGGCGGCGCGGTGAAGGATGACGTGCTGTTGAACACGCGTGTGTGGTGACTCGTGCTCGTCGTGTCCGCCTCCCCAGAAGCTCCGTCAGCGCTGAGTCGTCGATTCGCCGCTGCTGTGGCCGATTCCGCGGAAGTGGACGCGTTGCTGACGGAGAAGTTGTTGCGCCACGGCGGTGGCCCACAGGCGAAGTTAACGCTCTTCGCCGTAGGTTGACCGCCGCTGTGGCCGCTAACATTGCGTGAATTTTGGACACCGACAGTGGCCGCAGAGGTAATTGGAGGAGGGGAGAGAGTCGGAGATGCGTCATTGGCCTCCGCCGTAGCTCCATCTCCATCTCCATCCCCCTCGCCATCCTCCCCTTCTCCTGCTTCTCCGTCGTCCCCGTCCTGCACCACCTGGGACTCGTCAGCCAGGGCCGCCTCGAGCAGCGTCGGCTGCCCAGCCCCCACGCCGAAGCTGCCGCCGCGTGCGCTGCGGTACGACATGACCGGCGCTGACGACGGTGTGGGCCGCAGCTCCGCCTCACGCGGACACCGCTCCCCCTCCGTCTGCCCGTAGCTGGTGCTGATTGGTGCAGCGTCTTTGCAGTTACCATTCGTAGCCGTCTTGTTGCTGTTGCTGTTGCTGCCTGCCATGTTGTCACCACAGTTAAAGCACCGCTGCAGGTCGGCCGCGCTGCTGCCCGACGTGGGGCTCGCGAACTGCGAGGTGCTGCCCTGGCGCTGCATGCCGCGCGTCCGCGCCACCGCAGCCAGCGCCATCATCTGCTCCTCCTGCTCCTCGGCCATCTCCTGCTGCTGCTGGCCGCTGATGAGGAGCCCGCGGCGGCTCTGCTGCTGCAGGCGACGCTCACGCAGGCGCTGCAGAAAGCACGGACGGCACACACGCGAGCACACCTCGAGCGGCGTCGCCGGCGTGTAGAGGCGCAACTGCGACGACGAGGCCGTACTGCGCGGAGAGCTGACGACGGGCCCACCGAGGAAAAGCGGCGAGGAGACGGGAATGGCAGCGGAGCGGCGGTGGCACGGCATCGATGGCGACGCCGTTGTACTCGTGCTCGTGCTGTTCAGACTGCTGTTCGTGCGCTGCTGATACCACGAGGCGAAGCCAGTCAGCGGCCGTCGCACGCCAAGCGAGGCCGTCGTGGGCGTACTATTGACACTAATGTTGCTGTTGCTGTTGTTATTATTGGTAGGGCTGGACACGGTGGTGCTGAATTGACTGCTCTGCGTGTCGGACGTGCCGCAACGGAGGGCGTTGTTGTTGTTGTTGTTGTTCGTCACCGTGCAGGTTTGCGAGAAGGTCGGCGAGCACGGAGGCTGCGGGGTGCAGCACGCACCAGCAGCCGTGTTTGCATTTCCCCCTGCTGCTGTAGCGGTGGTGGTTGGTGTCTCTATCTTCGACGTGCTGCCATTCTCTAGATTGAACCGAGCACGGCCGCCGGCGTCCTCGATGATGCTGCGCTCCCGCTCCAGGAAGCGCAGAAAGAGGGACGCCGTATCGTCGAGGGTGGCGAGCGTGAAGCCGTACAGGATCAAGTACGCCATCACAAACGTGGCGCTGCGGCTCACGCCCATGCGACAGTGCACGAGCACGCTGCCGCAATCGCGCGGGTCCACCACCGTCAGCGGCACGGCACCCGTAACACCACCACCACTAGCACCACCGCCCACGGCAGTCGTATTCGTCAGCGTCTGTGCACTCGTCGTCCGCCGCAGCGCTGCCGCCACCGCTGCTGCTGCTGCTGCCCCCGTCGACACGAGCGGGTCCGCCGCGTTGGCGGGGGTGGAGGCGGATGGCAGGGCCGGGGTCGCCAAGCCAGGAAACGTCGCCGTCCGCCCGGGCATGGGAGACGGCGAGCCGGAGGTGCAGACGCTCGCGGTGCCCTCGCTGCCGCGACCCCAGGCACCGGCGACGACCGAGGACGGGGTGCGGGGGGTCTCGCGTTTGCCCTCCTTGAGAGACGGCTGCCCGCCCACCGACAGCGGCGGGGAGGCGGGCGAGGTCGGAACGGCCCAGACGTTCTCCGCCTCGTCCGCCCACGTCCACCCCATCCGCTCCTGCAGACCATCGCTGCGATCGGCGATCGTCTCATCCTCGTCTGCGTCGCGACCGGACCGCGCACTCACCGCTGTTGCTGGTGTTCCTCCTCCACCACAGACGCTGGCGCTCCCCGTTCCTGCGTGACCACCGGTCGTCGTCGTCGTTGTCGTCTTTTTGTTCATGCGCTGCTGGAGGATTTGCCGGCGGTGCAGCTGCTCATGAATGATCTGCGTCACCGGCGTGAAAAAAGGCGAGATCGCCTCGTCGGAGTGGTCGCGCAGCGGGCACTGCACAAAGCGGACGTGGTGCGGGTTGTTCGCCATGGCCGGTGTCACCTGGCACTCGAGAGAGCAGTTGATGACCAGCGAAATCCCCTGCGCCGCGAGCACCTCCGTGTCCGTTGCGTCGCTGTAGGAGCCGAGAAAGAGTCCCGGGATGATCTCCGCGGCATTGAAGAAGGACATGGTCGAGCTCACCTTGTGCATCCCGCCACGCCCCGCTGCAGCGGTGTTTGTCGTCGTGAAGGTCGGCGGGGCCGGACCAGTCGGCGTGGCTTCGCTGTTGCTGCAGTAGCGGTTGAAGACGTCGAGCGCTGCGTTGGCGGCGGCTGAGGCGGCTCCGCTGCTCACGCTCGGCGGCGCGGATGGCCGGGGTAGCGTGGGGGCGATGGGGCTCTGCGTGGACGATGGCGGGGCGGTGGACGAGGCCGATGTGGTGGTGGGCGTCATGGACGCGTTGAAGTTCGTCGTGAGGGGCATCAATTGCAGTCCCGCTGCGGCCTTCGCCGCCACCGCCGGCCCCGTGTGTGCTCGTGTGGAGCTGGTAGCGCATCGGTTCAGCTCGTCTTGGATCATCGCGGACTGCTGACGCTGCGCGGCAGAAATGGACGGCTCGTCTGGACACGGAGTCTTGGCAATTGCGGCACTTTGAATGGGGCAGGGGTCAGCCTCGGCAGGCGTTGTGCCGTTGCCGTTGTTGTTGTTGTGGTTCTTTTTGTTGTGCCGTGACGCACGCCTCGGAGAGGCAGCCTTACGCGGCGGGGGAACCGCCGGGCAGTAACACCCGTCCTCCTCGTCCGAGTCCGGCTGACACGCGTGTCCAGGCGGGAGCTGCAGGAACAGATTTGTCGGGTGATTGCGGTGCAGCGAGGGCGGGATGGGCGGCATCTTCGCGGCAGAGCTGCCGCCGATGTAGTCGGAGGGCTGACGGTCGGGAAAGCCCCGCGTATCCCCTTCCTCATCCTCCTCGCTTTCCACGGCGTCGTCGACACCACCACCACCAACCCCATCTCCACCTCCAACATTGCTGACGGTCAGCGGTGCAGGGCTGGACGGCGACGAAGCTATTTTCTCCGTTGCCCGAGAGGTGTTGCTGGTCGTCGTCGTGCAGCTGCTCACGGACGGGTTCGTGCCCGCCAGCGGCGTCAGCGGCACACTGGGAAAGCCATAAAGGCTGAAACCACCACCACCACCACCACAACTGCCGTTCGTACGTCCAGCTGCCCCATCACCATTTCCAGCTGCCGCATGACCATTCGCGCTGACGCCCGCCGCGGTGGTGCTGCCCGCTGTTAAAATGCTCGGCTCCGTCACGAAGACCGGCGTGCCGGCCGTGGCAGGGGTGCCGATGGTGCTACACACGGTGCTGCCGACCGAGCCGGCGCAGCTGCCCGCCGCGCTGGCGCCAACGCGCTTGCGAAAATTGCCGAAGTTAACGCGTGACTGCGGCAGCCGCTTGCCGTGCAGGCTGGAGTTGTGCGTGGAGGACGGCGATGGGGTGGAGGCGACGGCGGCGTACGTGAGCGGTGTGTCGCCGGCGCGATGCATCGACACGGACGACGGGGAGGCCGTGCCGGTGTAGCCCGGTGTGCTGTGCAGCGCCTCTGCAGACGCCGGGGAGCCGTCGTCGCAGCCGCACCGCGACGCGTCGCTGAAGCTGAAGGACCCGCCATTCCGCAACTTCTTGGAGGCGCTGGTGTTCGCCGTCGTCGACGCGAGTGCGGGGCCTGCGGTGGTCGGGGAGCCGAAGGCAGCAACCCCGGCAGCCCCAGGTGGAGTTAGCGGCGCTGTCCCGGCATCCTCGCTGTTGTGGAGAGGGCGGTCTCCGGAATGTGCGGAGGCGTTCAGCGTCGTGCGACTCGGCGAGGACACAGTCGACGCGGAGACGTCCGCGAGCGACGGGGACGACGGCGCTGGCGAGAGGGCCGCCGTGGCGGGCGGCAGACGCGAGGACGGGGAGCCGTAGTACACGACGTGCCCGCCAGACACCACCGGCGAGGCACCGTTCGAGCGCGATCCTGTGCTCGTCGAGGCACGGCCACGTGTGCAGGAGGAGGAGGAGTGGACACGTTGTTTGCTGTTGCTGCTGCTGCTGCCTCCGTTGTGACTACGGTTTGCGTGCGCCGACTTGCCGCCGCGACGGGCAGAGGCTGTCATGGCACGATGGGTGACGTGCGGCCCGCGTCGATAGGACCCGCTGTCGTCGCCATGACCGTTCGTGCTGTGGGGATGCGTGGAGGGCACGCCCTTGTCACCCTCGTCGTCATGTTGGTCTTTCGTGTACGCGCCACACTCCACACTGCTCGCGTGGCGGTGGTGGTGGTCATGGTGGTAGTGTCCGCAGGCATTACTTCCTTTTCCTCCTCCTCTTCCTCCTCCGGCTTTATTCGCAGGATCTCCAGCACCGCCTTCCTCGTCCTCCTCGTTGGCAAGCGCGCGACTCACGCTGTTGCTTGAGGCGTCCGTCAAGTTGGTCCAGCTGGAGGAGGAGCAAGGGTACGGCGACACGTCGCCGTCCTCCTCGCGCAGTTGCAGAATTTGCTTCGATGGTGGGCGGGCGAGGCGACGTCGCGGCTGGTGTGTTCGTGTCGGCATCTGACGTAAACAAATAAAGAATAAGGGAGAGTTTGCCGCACTCAGAAGTGTTTGTCTCAACTCTATCTACAGAAAGATAAGGACCAATTAGACAGCAAAATAACGAAATGATTTTTGTCTGTCAAAGTGATCGACCTGCGCCCTTTTCACAGTATTAGTTGTTAATAAAATTTGAGCGAAATAAGGGCTGCGAGTTCTGACAAAAGAAAAAAAAAGGGATGATAGGTGAAGTATCTTTCGCAGCAACAGTTTTTTTTCTCCTGTTTGCTGTTTCTGCAATTCTGCGCGGCAGTTGCGTGAACCACTTACGGAGAAACACAAGGAGAAAAAACGCTGTATCACTTGAAACAATAAAAGAAAATGTTAAAGGTTGTTTTCTTCGCTCACAGACACCAATTAGCTGAGAGGTGCTTACTGACTACGTATATGCAGTCACTCTCAGGCTGAAAAAAAAGTTTCTCAGGAAACAAAAAAGAGGCGAGAACGTCTATTCGAACTAGCTAAAGAAGAAGAAAACAACAACAAAAAATAAACCACACCCTCGTACAGTTCTGTGTTAGCGCTGTTTGTGGCAATACGGAAGGTTAGAAAGGAAAGAAACAAAAAAGAGAAAGGCAAACTTAACAAATAATATTAATATAGAGATACCCTTTAAAGAAAAAAAAAGAGAGGAGCAGATCACTTAGAAAAAGAAAAGGGAAGAAAAGTTAATAAATTGATGCTGAATCCAAAGAAGTCAACGCTTTCAATTCAGAAAAATAAGCAGAGGCGCAGGTAAACCAGAAAAGTCGTCTTCTCTTTTCCTCTCACTTTTTACTCTCGTTTTTTTTCGGGTCAGATGATCTCTTGAGAATAGTTTGTCGCTCTCTCTCTCTCTGCCTTTGCGTATGTCGTTGTCAGCGCGCGCACAAATGGAGAAGAAGATACGAAAGTAGAATAATATATAATAAGGACAAATCAGAGTGAAGATGACGCACGAAAGAAAAGGAAAGTGAAGTCTCCGGAAGAAGCAAAAGGAAAGTCGAGAAGATAGGACGTACGCAAAAACAAAAGAAGAAGAAGAAGAGTTTTATATAAAAAAGCAAAAATGAAACAGCAGTGAGAAAACAGGAAAGAAAAGTAGTCTTAAAAAAAAGACCAAAAATAGGGTAGTTCAGAGATTCTCGTTTTAATATTTATGATGCGTTCACCGGAAGAAGAGAAATGGTTATTTTCTCTCTTCTTTGGTCTTTGCCCTTCTCGTTTTCTTCTTTCCCTATTTCCAGATTTGATTCACGATCAGAAAGGGAAAACAGCTAACAGAAGAAAGAAAAGAGCTTTTCTTCTTTCACCTTTTTTTGTGGCTCCCAACGAAGCAGCAAAAGAAAGAGAGAAGGAGAAATTTCAGCTCCAGTTTACTCAATGTGAATAACACGTCGAAAGTTTTTCTTGTGTTTTTCTTCACAACAGCGGAAAGGACGCGCAGAGAAAAAAAAAGTTGAAATATTTATGGATATGTAGACAAGCGAAAATAAAGGGGCAGATGCACTCCAGAGCAAAAGTGGGTACCGCCAAAACAACAACAAAAATGGCTTAAAACGCTCACAAATACAAATACGCACGCGCTGATACCAACCGATGCACACAAATCGCGAACGGCAAAAATCAATCGCAAATAAACTAAAAACGTTACAATAACAATTTTTTGGAGAATAAAACAAACAAAAAAGAAATAACTGAGAAGCAAAAAAAAAAACTACTAGACTACGTTTAGAGAAAAAAAAAAGCAGAGTGACTTCAACTGAAGAGATGCGTGCAATAAAAGACACAAACACTAAGAAAAGGGTGCTACAGAAGAAGAAGAATAAATGGAGAAAGGAACCTTGTATCTGATGTGCTCGAGTATTATTCTTGCTGTGTTGTGGATAGCGTGGCAGCTGCTTGTGAAGTTACACAATAGATGTTTTTTTTCCTAAATGTGGGAACGATTTGACCAATCGCTTCACAGTGGAGAAAGGTAAAGTTTTTTTTTTTCAAGTGTATGATTTATGTCGACGCGCAAATTTTTAAAAAGAGGGACGGAGAAAGAGAAGTGCGATACAATTCTTGCAATGAGGATATATATATATATATATATAAAAGATTCGAAAACATTTTGGCAGCAGAATTCAAGCTGCAGCACGCAAAGCTTAGAGGACTAAAGGTGGACGAAATGGCTTTGTTCTCGCCAATTAAGACTTTAAATCGCATCTAAATCAGGGCATTTTTTTTTAAACACTCAAAGTCTTTCAACAACAAAGGTCATTCCTCTAACTTTTTTTTTTCGAATGCGCTGAGCGTGTGGCTTTGAATTGGAGCTTGGTAGCTTGCAAAGCATCACCACACATCTTATGTTCTCGCGAGGTACTTTGAATATTTATTTGTTCGAATCGAAAGCATTCCACCAGCATATGGAAAAAAAGAAAGAAAGACAAGAGAAGACAACAAAGGTAAGGAAACAAACAAAGAAACAGCATTTAGCTAACACACATAGCCGTGTCACAATGTTTATCGCGTCTCAAAGAAACAACGGAAACAGACCATTATTGTTAAAATTAAAAAATGGGGTGCTGATAACTGAACGAGGACAAAAAAGTCACAAAAGGTTGAAAGAAATGTAAAGACGAGTCAGAATTAAGAAAACGCTTTAAAGGAAGCGGGAAGTATTATAACAATAGATAGCTAAAAAAAAAACTTAAATTAATGTTTACGAGAAAAAAAAGACGTTCTTTACATTTCTTTTGACTTTACTTTGTCAAATTCTCTGTTTCTCGTTCTCTACCAGCTCATCTTATTTTTTTTTTTCCGATGCGTGACCTTTTAAAGGTGAGGCACGCGCATCGAGGCATAGATATAAATGTTTGCGTTTCCGAAAGTCACAAGTCTAAAGAAAAAAAGAGTTCATAGCGAAATTCTTCAAGTACTTACTTGTCGTTCATTGTTCTTGCATGGTTTGATTGACGCGGGGCCTATCAGTAAAACTCAAGAGGACATACAAAAAACTTTTTTTTTACCGGCACTCTGAGGTGCAACCGTTTGCGAACCTGGAAAAAAAAATTGCAAACGGAAAAAAATGGAGACAGAAAGGGCAGATGATGCAGTCCGCATAGCCGCGAATTTCAATTCCTCCCTCTACGCAGTGACCGCAAAGCTTGGCTCGTTAATCGGTTAAGAAAAAAAAAAAGAAAGAAAACCAATAAAAGGGAAACCTGCACTTGATTGTGTTTATCACACGAGTGCACAGAACAAAAGACTTAGCACTTAAATGCGAGCTTCAAGAAAAGTAACAGTCGTGAGCAAATGAGGAGGAAATTGAAAACAAGCGAGCATTGCGGCCTCGTCGCCACTAATCTAAAAAGAAAAAAAAAATACGCCTTCGAAAAAGCGCTATTATTATTGTTATTGTTTTTAAATACACTTGACCTCTTGGTTTTGACTTTCTGGCATCCCGCAAACAAGCATGCAGACGCACACACAGAGAAAACGACCACATCAAAAAAGCACCTTTTTTTTTTAAATGAACAAAGCGACTGTGCATTCAGGAATTCAACATTTCGGAAGAGGAAGAACAAAGAATAGACGTGAACTCTATTCTTTTACAGTCACGCTATAAGCACAGAAAACGAGAAAACCAAGTCTCCTTTTTTTTTGTTTCGCATGCTCTAGCTTTGTAGGTTTTAATATTAGAGAAGCTACAGGAACACATTGTCGCACAGCTGTCCGGACGGACAAAGGGTACAGAAGGAGAGAGAAAGGGAAGCGTTGCAGCATCGATCACGGAAGAAGTATTTAAAGATCCACAAGAAAATGAAATGAAAAGAAAGCACACAAGGAAGTAGTGTGCGCTTTTAAGAGGGTACTGAAAAACTATAGTCTTCTATACCGAAGAACTAACAGTAGAAAAAATGAGTGTAACTCGGTTCACATAAAAAAAAAAAATATTTGATGGGCTGCACACGCATAGAACACTCTACGACTTCAACTCCACCTTACTTTTTGCTTGTTGAAGTGAAAAACATTGCTCCTCCACACCGGCTCACATAAGTAAAGTGTTGCGTGAGCAACAAGCGCTTTGGAGCAATTTACTCTCTTTTCCTACGAGTCGCTTTCATTTTATTATGGTTATTAGTTTCTTTTTGTGGCTGAGAATACCTTCCTTTCTTTGCTTGAACGAGAGCTCTGCAATCCTCTCACTCATACCAAAGGTAACATGAACACTTCAATCGGGAGAAAAAAAAACCATTTCAGTAGGTCATACATTCCATTGAAAAGAACTCTAGTCAACGCCTGGTGTGCAATGGTATGCGGATGTGGCTCGAAGGTGAGGACTCACACGCGCAAGAGGAAAGACGAGCGCACCGGCGATTCTTGCCAAAGCACAGTCACGTGCTTGTTTGGAATGGTAATCCTTTTCATTTTCCTTAAAAAAATCGAATTTAGTCTTAACTTAACGGATATAGGTTAGCCGGAAAACACATTTAAAACTTTAACGGTTTAGAACAGAACATGGAGAAAACTTGATGAAGAAAATGCAGCAAACAACACGAGAGAAACAAACAAAAAAAAAACGAAGAAAAGGAAGAAGGAAGGAAAAGCGGCACTGAAAAAAGGAACAAAAAGTCAATACACCAAAAGAAAAAAAACCTTGAAAGAACGTTCAGCAAAATTGGAATAGAATTCAGTTTTGCCAACAACAACAAAAAAGAAAGGGCATGCTAGGCCCGCACTTGAGAAAACAGCAGAGATCTTTAAAGGAAAAAACAAATTAAAAGAGAAACACCAACGAACACCCAATCAAGAAATGTTTAGAGGTGTGCAAAAGAAAAAAAAATAAGAGGAATGTAGTGAGGGGACTCACTACACATACAGTAGCGGAAAAGGAGAAAAAAAAATGGAAACAGAACAGTAAAGCAGAGGGCAACAACGAGCAATTTTTTAAATAGGTGAAGAGTTTTACCACTAGCCGCGTGAGACATACAGCATCTCAACAAACACCGCAATTAATGTGGTTAGAAAGGATTGAAAACAACAATAAAATGACAAGAAGACGGACAAGTTGAAGGTTGCAACAGGCCAACTCTAGGAGGTCTAACAACAACACTTTCACTTGCCCCCGCCTTTTCTTTCTCATTGGAACGATAGGGATCCGCTTTATTAGTAGTCCTTGTAGCTGTCCGGCTTCGAGCGCTTCTTGCCCAGCGAGTGCTGCGAGGCGTAGGTCGAGCGCCGATGCGCGGCGACGGTGTGCGCCGACTGCGGTGACCGACGGGGCACGTGTGCCGCCGTCGCCTGCTCGCCCTCGTGCCCGCCAGCGCCACCGTTCCCGCTGCCCACGCCCTTTGCCAGCGGCCGCGCCGGAAACGTGTGGCTCGCCGTGACAGAGCTGCCGCTGTTCTCGCAGGCGTCCACGTGGCTGACAACCTTGTTCGTCATCCCATCCACCAACGTCGACGCAGGCACGGCGGTAGCGGATGTGGAGGTGGTCGTAGCCCCGCGCTTCATCGCGGCGAGGACGGCTTCCACGCCGCTCTGCGTGCTCGGCGTGACGCTGTGACTGTTGTTGCTCGTGCTACTATTATTATTGTTGTTGTTCGGGGCGGTGCTGGGGTAGTTGCTGAAGCGGGCAGGCGGGTTGACGCACGCTGGACTGCAGAAGGAGGAGCTGGAGGAGCACGGGTCGTTGCTGTTGTGGAGCGCGCTGGCGTTGTGCGTTGTCGCGGTGGTGGTGGTTGTCACGTCGCCCACGCGGGCGGGGGAGGGCTCCGTGGAGGACGGAGACGCCTCACGCACCGCGGCTGTGCTCTGCTGCTGCTGCTGCTGCTGCTGCTGTTGCCGTCGCATGCGGCTGCTGACGTAATAGTAGGGCTGCGCGTTGACATTGATACCACTTCCAGGCGTGGTCGACGAGGTCGGCGAACCCGCGCGAGCCGTCGTGCCTGCCACCGTCGGAAAGCCCTGCTGTTGCTGGGCCTGGGAGAGCGTGTGCGCACTCATGGCACTGTGCCTCGAGTTGTTCTCGCTATGAGGTCCCGTCGCCACCGCGCTGCCTTCGCCAAACCCGGCGGCGGCTGCGGCTGTTGTCGTCTGGGCTGATGTCGCGCGATTCGTAATGTCGAACGTTGCCGACAACGGACGTTGCGGGCGGTCTGTGGCCGTGTGATAGCGCATGGCCGCTGCGGCGCCGTTGCCACTGCTGCCGCTGCTCGCACGATGGCTGCCCCCAATCCCGAAGTGCTGTTGCTGCTGCTGTGTGTTGGTTGAAGAGGGTCCGAAGTAGCCTCCCGTCACCACGTTGGCGAAGTTGATGAAGTTGCTGTAGCGCGGGTTCGACTCCGACGACGGCTGCTGCTGCTGCTGCGACGCTTGCGTGGCGTAAGCGGAGGTTCCATTCATCCCACTATGGTGGGAGATGGCGTCCGCCTGCGGCCACGTGGACTGGTACGGCGGCTCCGCGTTCCACGCTGCAGCTCCGTTAGAGGCGTTATTATGGTTGTTGCTGCTGCTGCTGCCGTAGTTGTAGGTGCCACTCACTGCATTCCCGTTACTACTACTATTGTTGTTGTGGGCGGTGTTCGCAGCAGGCGTCACCCGCTTCTGAACCGACAGCGGCGACAGCCACGCACTCGCTGAGCTTTCGCGCTGCAGCTGGGCGGCAGCTTCCTCATCCTCGCGGTAGTACGTCTCCCACCGCTGCCCCTCCTCCTGCCAGGCCTGCGCGGCCACCTGCGCGTTTTCGGCCTTGCGGGCGAAGACGTGGGTCTGCAGCTGGGCCATCCACGGCTCGACCAGCGTGTGCCACTGATGCAGTCGGTAGGCCCCACGCAGCGTCTTCCGGCGGGTCGCCTCCGCAGGGGTGAGGGCGACGGAGGCCCCCGCCACGGCCGCTGCATTCGTCAACGTAGAAGTGGAAGTAGAAGAAGTGGCGGTCGTGCCCTGCTGCAACTTCGCGGCAGCTTCTTCGAGTTCGTCGTCGTCCTCATCTGGCGTGTAGGCCGCCACTTTTTCCGGAAACGCCGCCGCGAAGGCGTCGAGCTGGGCCGGCGTGGGATCGGCCTCAATCGCAATGTCGTCCAGCAGCGCCAGCAGCGCCTCGTACTCGTCCTCGTGCACCTGCGTCTCCCAGTCCAGCTTGCTGAGAAACAACACCTCCAGCTTGTTCATCTCGCGTCCGCTAATGCCGCCGATGCGGCCGTAGTACACATTGCTGTAGTAGACGTCATCGCGCAGCTTGATCCCGAGGACGATGCTGGTGATGAGGAGGCGATGCGCGTTGTAGATGGTGATCGGGTGCCCGCTGTGGAAGACGTACTTGAGAAGAAGGAGAAAGGCACAGAGCAGCGCTTCGCCGCTGCACGCGCAGTACCGCACGAGCCGCTGCACGTACATGGTGACCGACATCGGAGGGATGCAGTGGGAGTGAAAGTCGCTCGACGGGATCGGTTCCCCCTTGTGCAACTTGCACAACATGCGCATCATGAAGGAAAGCGCAAGGAAAGCGTAGCGGGACTCGGTCAGCTTGATCGACGGCTTCGTCGGTGGCGGCTGAAAGGTTTGCTGCTGCTGCTGCTGCTGCTGCTGCGATGGTTTTTGTTTTGGCTGCGGCTCTGGCGGGGTGGCGCAGCTTGGCTGCGACTCGCTGTGGTGGCGCATCGCCTCCGACTTCGCTCCGGCGCTGCTCGCGCTCTGCGCAAACGGGCTGTCCTCCACGGACCGCTGCAGCTGTTGTTGTTGTTGGGGCTGCTGAGCCAGCGGTGGGGTGTTGAAGCGTGTCGGGTCGTACGGAATGCCGGCTGTGATGCTGTCGTTGCTGTACCGTCCACCCATCAGCCCGCTGCCGTTCGTTAGACGATTCTTGCGTCGCCCCTCCTTGTCCTTCTCCCGCCCCTCCTTGTCCTTCTGGCCGTGCCCGTTGCCGGCAGTACGACGCGACGCCGTCGAACCTTTCCGCTCCCCCGCCCGCGTGTTGGAGGTGCTGCTCGAAGAGAACTGCGCCTCGTCTTCGTTCTCCTCCTCCTCCTCCGGCTTTGTCAGTGCGGCGTGGCGGTGACGGCGCACCGAGGCGTGTCGGCGTCGCTCGCCCTCTTCGTTCTCGCTGATCCGCTGCTCGTCTACGCTGGAGGGCTCACGCGTGTGCGCATTGTGGTTGTTGGACGTCATCACGGCGTACCCGAGGTCCTCCATCGACTCCGCCTCCCCTGTGGCGAAGCGCTTCGGCGGCGGCTCCTGCGGCGTGGCGTCGGGCGCAACAGTGTGCGTCGCGCTGTGGCTGCCCGCCGGCATCGTGGGCACCATCACGGCCGTGTGCGTCGTGACGAATGTGGGGTGCGACGGCGGCACCACCGCCTCGGCATCACGCTCGCCGTGGCGACGTGCGTACACGTGTGGTGGTGGCGGTGGATGCTGCTGTCCCTGCTGGATGATCGTTTGCTCCTCGTTTTGGGAAAAGGCAAGACGCTGCTGCTGCTGCTGCTGACTGCTGCCGTTGCTGACGGCCCCCCGCACTGCACGGTCAATTTCGCCTTCGTAGCTCACGACGTCGTGCACGCGCAGCGCGGTGGTGGTGGCTGTGGGGGCTGTGGGCATATTGTCATTGCCGTTGGGTACGCTCGCTGCGCCGTCTGGCAGCGGAGAGACATTGGAGGCTGTCATGGGTGTGTTGTGCCTCGTAGAAGAGGAGTCTGCAAATGTGGTGGGGTCTGGAATGTGCATGGCACACGCGGCTGTTGCTGTTTGTCCTGCAGTGAAGGTCGAGGCGTTATTTTGTTGTTCTGATGATGTCTGCTGCTGCTGCTGCTGCCGCGGACGCTTGCTCGAAGGGGTGCTGCGAGAGGCAAAGTGATGCGAGGCGGAAGTGTTGTTGTTGGGATTACTGGCAACTGTCACTGCTGCGGCGGCGGAAGTTGCCTCCTCGTCTTGTTGATCGTGCGCTGAGTGCTGCGAATGTAACAGTGGAACTGCTTCTCGCTGTTCTTCGTCGTCGACGTTGTCAAGTTCCCTTCCGTGGCTGCTGGAGCGGGAGTCGAGGGAGTGACGGAAATGATTTGCCTCCTGCACGACACGCTCCGCCTTGGCTCGGATCACCTGTTGCTGATGCGAGGAGGCACCAGACAGCGGTGTGGTTTCTTCGGAAGTGCTCGTGAGACTCGTCGCGGTGTTCGTGTTGCCGAGAGTGGTGAGGTTCGACGCGCTGCCGCCGCAGGTGCTGAGGGAGAGATATTTGTTGAACTGCGCTGCGTGGGAGTCTTGATTAGACGGCACTTGTGGTTCCGGTGGATGTGAGTGGAAGCAAGACTGCCTCGGTTTCTCAACGTCGGCGTCTACCACCACACAAGTCGCGGCGCCGGCACTGCCGCTGCTACTGCTGCTGCTCGGGCTCGATTGATGAGAGTTGTCACTGCCACACCCACCACCACCACAGTTGCTGGCAGACGGTGAACGGGGCTGATGCGAGGAAGGGTGTCTGGGTGGGATACAAGCTTCTACGACACAATCCATTTACACAGCAGGCGGTGCGTGCTTCTTTTTTTTTTTTTTGTGGGGTTAGCGGTCAGAAGTTCTGTGCAGCTGATTCCGCAACCTCTTCAATTCTTTTTTAAAGGTCTCTTGATCTTAATCGCTTATAGAAAAAGGAGAACAACAACAACAACAACAACAAAAACAAACTCGTGGATAAGAAAAGAAAGACAGCGAAGTTAAAAATCTAGGAAGTAAAGAAATGGTGCCTAAATAATAATAAAAAAGAAAGAGGTAAGGAACAAAACTACTCTCAAGTAAAGAAAAAAAAAAAAGAAGAGACGAAGCTGGGAAAGAGAAACAACAAAAACAAACAGTCGAGATGAAAAACAAAAAAGAAAATGGCTGCTTTACAGGAGGAAAGAGAAAATAAAATGCGAAAAAGAGATTGTCAGTCACACTTGCGCTGGTTATAGATTGGCAAGTACGGTTTTTTTTGTAGAAAAAAAAAACACAGAAAGAAAAAGAAGACTATGCCCAATTTAAAAAGAACCAGACAACGGAATAAAAAGAAAAAGAACAAGCTCGGAAATGAAAAAGGAGAAGAAGAAAAAAAGGAGCCGACCAAACAAAAATAGAGTGTTTTTTTTTAAATTTACTTATATATATAGTAGCGGTTAACTGTTATACGAAAGACAGACAAAGAAGAATTACACGGTTTAGAAAGCACTAGAATTGTTTAATCGCTTTAAAGTTACTATTGACGTTGTAACAGAAAAAAAAAAAAGCAAAGATGATCACAAACGCTTTTGCCTTTTTTCTCCTCTTTACAAACACAGTTTTTTTTTTTTAGATTAAGAAACTGTGTCGAAAATGGTAGAGGTAGACGTGTCGTGTAGTGAAAGACGTCGATCAGACTAGTTTGGAAACACAGTTTTTTTTTTTAATTTTCCTCACCTATTTGATAGTACTAAATATTTATGTTCAGTGTTCACAGGAGTAGTAGACGAATCGCACGTAGGAAGATGCGCAAGTTGGAGATAAGGGGGCAGTCGAAAAAGGCGGGAGGAGAGGAAGTAGAGAACTGAAACAGCTTTTTTTTTCCTTGCGGGTGTGCAAATGATGATAAATAAAAAAGAAGAGAGAGTTCAAGCACGCACCTCACGGAAAAGATACACACACACACGAAATAAGAAAGAGTAGAGAACAGGTCACAAAAAAAAAGGACGGAAGACAGAACTCAGCTGATTGATTACAATATGAGAGTACAACAATCCAGTAAGAAAGAGCGGGTGAAAAGCAAGGCAAACGTCTTAAGAGAGAAAACAGTGAGAAGACGTAAAGCTTCTGTTTTTCTTTTTTTTCTTTTTTTTTTTTAGTATGCTAGTGGTCAGTCTGTGCGCTTGGCGACAGGTGCTCTTTGGTGCGCTCGAGTGAACGTGAGGGACTAAATGAGTTAATAATATGTATGTGCGTGTAAATTTGTGCTGAACGGCAAGCTGTGATGAGAAGAGACTATTCCCCACCTCAAAAAACAAAACAGCAATTTTTTTTTTAATGTAAGCTACACAAATACCTTCTTCTTTGCACCGCTGACGTATAGAATGAAAAGCTCTCCTGAGATACTCCACAAAATAAAAAAACTTTTTTTTTGTGCGTAGACAAAGGCGTACTCTCCAATTTTTTTTTGTCCTTTACGGTGACCCACTTCTTCCAATTCCCTGATCAAGAACGAAGAAAAGCAAGAGAAGTGGAACGTCAAGCCCTGTTGTTAGTCCTGAAATAGAGGGTCAGAGAGACGAAAAAAAAAAACGAGAACGAAAAAAATGTCGCGTGCGGTTTTTTTTTCTTGCTAGTGAGACAGTCGGAGAAAGAAAAGTGCAGTAGCTTACTAGGTTAGTAGATTGTGTTTTTTGTTTGTTTCGGTTTTTTTTTTTTTAAGGGAGCAGAGAAAAAAAAAAGAAGAACAAGAGAAAACTACCTTGCTACAGGTGTGTAAGCTGCGGTGAGCGGAAAAAAAAAGAGGAAGAAGAGAAAAGCAGAAAAGAAGGTAAGAAATAGCGTTTAAACGACCCTTCTAGAGCACACAACGAAGAAATGGATAGTGAGTCTTCCTGAAATCAGTTTTCGTTGTGTCGCACAGCTGTTAAACCTATCGCGTCAAGCAGTCTGTGGCACACACGCACAAAGAAAAGAAAAGCAAAGCAGCAGGAGGAAAAAAAAAAAAGTGAAAGCGAAACGAAGAAGACTGAAAGTACAACAAAGAAGTAAGGTACTCTGTGAACTCCTTTCTTCGTTTTCGTTCAGAGTCGCTCCTTCCCAAGCGAAAAAAAAAAGAATGAAACTCACAACGAAATTCTTTGAAAAACACACGCGTACGTAGCGTGTAAAATTCAGGAAAGAGCTGAGGATGGCGTGGGGGAAAAAACAAACAAAAATAATTGAAATGGAAAGATTGGGAAAGAAAAAAGAAAAGGGAGACAGTTGACGGCAAGTGCTGGTCAGATTAGCGACAGTACTTCGTCAGCGAAACCCACACAAAGTCGCACACAGAAATGAGTTAAAAAGAAAAGGGGAGAAAACACAGTGTGTGAAGTGACAGAAAGGCTAGAGCGTATCAGGTAACAGCAGCGCTTGCGTATTTTCAACAAATACAGACATGCACGTTCTCGCAATTCGTCGCTTTTTCCTGGTTTTGTAGTTGAGGCTGAATTTTATTAAAGCTGTTAAAAAAGGGAATACTTTAGAGCTAAAAAGCGTGAATTCTTATTTTTTTTTTTTTGCGGGAGGACAAAAAGAAAAAAACAGAAAGTAGAGGGCGTAAAGAAGGTGGGGAGAAAAGGGAGCAAAGTTGCGAACATCAGCGACGGCGTCTCTGCGGAGCGCTCACAGACAGCAGAAAGATGCAACATACGTGAGAGTGTGCGCGAGTGCAACAGGGAGGTCGGCAAAGCTTCAAAACGTTTTTTGTTCCTACAAGAAGCAGTCAACCGAAGAGCAAAGCCAGAGAAGAATCCAGAAACACAAGGACAGACGACCAAAACAAAAAGCTCTGCTGGCAATAATGCACAAGAAAACGGGGTTGTTATTTTGTATTGTTTTGGAAGCTTGCGTCGTATGGGTAGAGTGGGCGATGTTGCAACGTAGACAGCAAGAATATCAAGACGCAAGGGGTGTAGTAAATTTAGAAAAATAATTAGTGAAACACCAAGTTTCACCTCTAATTGGAAAAAAAAAAGAACGCGTCCTTGCGTTCTGTAATCTAGTGAAAGCGACATAAAAAACACTCTATTGGTGAAAGAAAAGAGAGAAAAAAAAAACGTTTGCTGAAATGCTGTACCCAAAAACAGAGACCGCCAGCACAAAAGAAAAAGAGAACAACGAATCAACAATCATTGAATGCAAGAAACTAAAAAAAAAAGGAACAAAAGAAGCAAATAGTAGTACAATAGGGAAACAAGAACACCATATAGAATCCACAACAACACTACACAGCACGCACACGCAGAGAAAAGGGAAAACAAAAGCAAGAACCACTACCCGACAACATCAAGAAAGCAGCCATATCTACTAAACCAACTCCCACACACATCCAGAAAACAAAAACTCACACTTACAAACACAACCTTCATCGCTCGCAAACAAGCATTTCAACACACGTAATCCAGCGCACCATCCTCTCCTCCTCTGATGCAATCAGATCCGCTCCGCACGCTGGTAGATCGGCTTCGGCCGAGAGAGCCGCTCCACCGCGGCCCGCTGCGCCTCTGCCGCCTCCGCCGTCGGCACGGGTCGCACCACCAAATACGGTCGCCGGTACTCGTCCAAGTGCACCTCCTCGACAACCGTGCGTCCACCACCGGCAGCGCCAGACTTGTTCGTCTTCCCCGGCCGCGCGTCATCAGCACCGTCCTCGTCCTCACTTGTGTTCGTATTCTTCCCACAACCACCACCACCACCAGTGTTGTTGTTGGCGGTTGCGGCGTCCGGGATGCGTCGTCGGCGTGCCAGTGCTGGTCGGCCGGGCAGCACGTCCAAACCCTCCCGCTCCGGTGCCAGCGCCCACGGCGATTTGCGCATCGGGTCGTGAATGCGGAGGGAGGAGTACTGCTCGAAGGGCAGACCGTCGACCACGCCGTGCACCTCCCGTACGGGCGCTGCGGCATGCGCGGAGCCGCTTGGCGCGACGGAGCCGGCACCACCGCCACCACCGCCGCTGCCCTCGCGTCCCTCTACTCCGCCGGTTTGCGAGCGCACACCGACCATGTGCTTGAAGGACACGGTCGGGATGTGGGGCCGAGGGCGAGACCCGGTGAAGTCACGTGCAAAGTCGTTCGCGTCTAACTCTGTCAGCGCCAGCGCGGCGGCCTTCTTACTTCCCCCGCCGCCGCCTTTCTCGCTGTCTGCCACGCGTGGTCGAAAATCGGTGCGGAGGTCTACGACCGGCAGCCCGCCCGGTGCCGCTGCGGCTGCTGCGTCCTGCCCTTCCCCGCCGCTGCGCACCCCCGTCGCCGTGACGGTGGTGGACCCTAAGATCTCATCCAGCCACTTGCTGCACGTCTGCGCGGTGCTGCTGTCCGCGCCTCCACCACCACCACCGGCACTTCGACAGGAGATGGGACTGAACATGGCCGCCGCGGCCACTGCGGTGTTGTTCCGTCGCTGCTGTGGCGTGCTGAGACGAGCGATGGTGGCTCGTGTGAGCCGCACCGGCTCCTTGCTGCGGGAGGGCGGTTTGTACGGGTCAGCCTTGTAGTTGTTCTGGTAGTTGCGTGGTCCCGTGGCGGCGGCGGAGACTGCCGCACCAACACTGTGCGAGCGCTGCTGCTGCTGGTGATGTCGCGGAGGGGAGACACGTGTGCGATGCGCTGCGCTGCGTGGTCGTCCATCAGAGGGGAGAGCAGCGTTGCGCGGCACAGACATGACCGAGTTGGTCGCTGAGTGTCTGCTGGTGTTTCTGCTGAAAGTATTGTTGTTCTTGTTGCCACCGTTGTTCTGTGCGTCGGAATTTGGGATGAGACTTGGCGTGTCGGCTTTCTGCGCTGCCTTCTCTCGCACAATCGGCATAGAGGCGTCGTGAGCCACACTGCCGCGACTCTCGTTACTTCCGCGAGTGCCACTTGGTGTCGCGGGCTGTCGCCGTCCCCACTCCCACCCTTCCTTGCTGTTGCTGCTGCTATTGTAGTTCTTGTAGTTGTTGTTTACCACATCTTCACGACCTGTATGGCTGATGCTGCCGTTGGTGATGGTGTTTGCGCTGGGACCTCCAACGATGGCGGCAGAGGACGTGCGAGGGGCAGAGTTGCGGTGCAGCTGCTCAAAGAAGGCGCTGCGGCGCAGTGCCGCGAAGGGCGAGTGATCGCGCGCGACGCTGTTGTTCGCCGTCGTCGTTGCTGTCGTGGTCGCCGACGCGGATCTTCCATCTCCGCCAGCGGGCACGTGACGTTGCGGGCCGGCTTCGCTCTCACTCTGTTTCGCGTTGTTCTCTGCAGGGAGAATGTTGTCGTTTGCGCGCGTGCTTGCCGACATCTGCTCTGCCTCCGCGGACGCAACAGGAGGCGAGAGTAAGGACAAGGAGGGATGCGGTGCGGGTGCGCCCGTCAACGCAGCAGCAGACGCGCTCTCCGCGCCACGCTGCTCCACGATGGGCTCGCGCATGCCGGCAGCGGCCGTGGCAGCGGCAGAAGCCAAGGACGCAAAAGGAGAGTGGTCATAGGGCTGCTGCAGCTGCTGTTGCTGCTGGGATTGTGGGGTGGTGTAGCGGGTTGGGGTGAACGCCTGCATGGACGGCAGCATCGCAGATGCCGACACACAGTACCGGTGCGGAGAGTCCACCGTGCCGATGCTTTCATTTAGGCCGATGTCCGCCCGAACAGGGGAGACGACGCGAATGGGCGACGTGAGCGTCACCGGACGTTGCTGCGGCTGCAGCTGCGAGTTGTAGTAGGTCATCGCGGCAGAGCCACGCCGGTCCCGCGCACCCGCACGCACCGCATCCACCACCGAGTTGTCCTGCGCCTCGACGATGGCCGAGGCTTCCGCGTCAAGCTTGTCCGCCAGCGGCGAGGCGTGTCCACGCGACAGCAGCAGCGGGGAAACAGTACGTCCCACACCAGCTCCGTCTGCGCTCCGCACGGTGTTGCTGATATCGAGCGGAATCGCCGCCGCCGCCCCTGCACCACCGTCCAACACGCTGTTGCCCATCAAATTCTTGTTCTGCGAGGCAGAAGTGGAGGAGGAGCCACGCGGAGAGCGGGCGTAGGGGCTGCCGCCAACACGTGCGTACCGACCACCCCCCACGTTAATGTAGCCAAGCGGGCGGCGTACAGGCGGTGGCGTGCCAAACGGTTCAGAGGATCGTCCACCCCGCCCGCTGTTGCCGCCAGCGTAGCGCCACGGGATGCCGATGGTCGAGCTGGGCAGACTGCCACGCCGTTGCGGCCCACCGCTCCCGTTGTCCTCGTCGTCGTTTCTCCGCTGCCGCTGCCGCACCGCGGAGAGAGAGCGACGACTGCGAGAGGCGTAGCTGTGGTGGTGGTCGTCGTCCACGTAGCTGTGGTTATCGTGACTGCTCGGACGCACGCCCCAGTCCTCGCTATCCACATCACCCTCCCTGTCCCCTGTGCCCGACTTCCTGCCCTTCTTAACGGCGCTGCCTCCGTTCCTTCTCTCGTCGTGTTGTTGTTTTGCGTTGCTGCGCTGACGTCCGTTACCGCGCCGACCATTCCCGTTGTTGTTGTCGTCCCGCAGTGCGTTGACAAGGCGATACAACTCCCGACTTGTCAATCGCTGGGACCCGCTGCTGCTGCTGCTGCGGCTACTCCCAGTATCATCGCTGCTGCTGCTGCTGCTGCTGTTGCTCTTCTCTTCGTCGCCGCTATCCGCTGCCTCACTGCCGCTATCGCTATCACTGCGTGTGTGGCGGCGTCGACTACTTCTGGACCTCTGCCGCGCGCCACTCTCTTTCTTCTTCTTTTTCTTGGTGGAGCTGTTCTGCTGCTGATGCGACTTTGAGTGGGTAGGCGAAGAATACTTCTCCTTCTGCCTCGTCTTCTCCGCCTTCGCTACTGCTCGTGCATTCTCCGTGTCTTCTTCCTCCTCCTTCTCTTCCCTTTCCCCTGCTTCATTTTCGTGATCGGGGAGGGACACGGCACTGGAGGATCGCGATGGTGTGGAGACGATGCTGGCGGAGCTGCGATCACCACTCATCGGCTTCTGCGTGTTGTCTTCCTCCTGCGGCGAGGCTGGCTCGGCTTTATCCTTTACAGATCGTCGGGCCGCCGCCAGCTGCGCCTGCCGCTGCTTCTGCGCAGCCACCGCGTCGGCTTTCCGCTGTTGTCGACGCCGCTTCTCCGCCGCCTCCTCCTCTAGTTCCTTCTTCTTCTTCTCGAGTTCCTCCTTCTTTTTGGCGGCAGCGGCGGCGGCGCGAGCGGCCTGGGCGGCACTCGTGGCGGTTTGGCGGACGGCGGGCAGCGACGCTGTCGAGTGCGACGATGCCGGTTTCTTCTTTTGTGTCGCGGAGGCGGACCGCGAGGAGGATGCGTTATTGTTGTTGCTGCTGTCGTGGTGGGCGGTGGCGGAGCTGCGTGATGGGTCTCGGTGAGAGCTGGACGACCTCCACGCCTCGTGCGGGTGCGCGGATGGCTGCGACGCATTCGCTGCATCCTGCCGTTGGCTGTTGTAGAGGGCATCGTCGTCGTCCTCCACTGCGACGTCATCCTCTGGAGGTGCCTCAGCAGGCTGCTGCTGCTGCTGATCCCCGCCCTCATCGTTCACGCTGTAATTGTTGTTGTTGTTGTGAGTTTCCTCCTCTGACCCTTCCGCGGTGTTGCCGGCCGTGTGCGCGTTCGAGTCGTTCACGCTCCCATGGAGACCAAACTGATGGCGTGACCCGTTATCGTCCTCGTCGTTTTCGTGTTTATTCCCAGCTGCCTCGGCCGGAGCTGCCGCGTTGTCGAGGTCGCTATCCTCGCTACTCTCCCCAAGACGGCGGCGAGGGAGAGGGGTACTGTGCAGACCCGCCTCAGGCAGCGCCCCCTCTTTCAGCACCGTCGAGCTCGGCACTCTCAACATGCCCGCCAACGGCGGTGGAGGCTGCTGCTGCTGTTGTTGCTGTTGTTGTATGACCTCTCTGGGGGGTGTCGTCATCAGCTTCGCACCGGGCGGAGGAGGACCTAACATGCGCTTCATGGGGTGCGGCTGTTCAGGGGCAACACGCAATACACCTGGCTGCTGCTGCTGCTGCTGCTGCTGCCCCTCGAGTGGTGGGTTTGGAGAGGCAGAAGAGACGCTGTGCGAGCGGCTGCCTGCCGGACTCGCCGACGGCGACGGCTCCGGGCTCTGCGGCTGCGATGGCGGAGCTGTTATCATCATCTTCTTCATTCCAACAACTCCCGGTGGGGCCTTCATCAGAACCTTGTGCGGCGACTGCGCGGGGGGCGGGGTGAGGTGGGCACCGGGTGGAAGCTTCTTCACCAGACCAGGCGGTGGCGGATGTTGCTGCTGCTGCTGCTGCTGCTGCTGTGGCTGTAGTTGTGATGGCGGTGGGCCAACGTGAAGTGGACCCGCCGGCGACTTACCGCGTTGCTGCTGCTGGGGTGGCGGGACGGCACCACCGCCTGGCGGGAGTAGCGGATGGGCACCAGGCGGCACCTTCATACCGGGTGGCACCATGATCTTTTTCCCTTGCGCCGTGATGAAGGCGGTGGGTGGTGGGGAAGGCTGTGGCTGTTGCTGCTGCTGGGAGGGCTGGGCTTGCGGGGGGACTGGGAAGCTGCCACCGTTACTCACACTACTATTGTTCGGCGGCATACCACCAGGGAAAGGCTGACCTTGTTGCTGCTGCTGTTGTTGTTGCTGCATACGTGCGAGTTGTGCGGCGTTCCCGCGATCTTCGTCGTCCTCGGCGTCGGATTCGCTACCGAGCTTCAGAAAGTTGAGCGCACCGCGCAGACCCGACTTCTTCTTCTTGTGCTCGTGCTCTGCCGGCTGCGGCGGCTGCGGGGGCGGAGACGGAGAAAAGAATGACGAAGGCGGAGGACTATGCTGCTGCTGTTGCTGTTGTTGTTGTTGTTGTTGCAGTGGTGGCGAGGGTCCACCTGCGGCGGGTCTGACAGGGCTCTGATTGGGCCCGACGCGCACGGGTGACGGTCCACCAGGGAAGACGAGTTGTCCATTCGGCAACCGCTGCGGCTGCGGCTGCTTCCCTGCCATTCCCGGAGAGGGCGAGGCGGGTCTACTTGGCGATCCATTCGCTGCACCCTGTTGTTGCGCTTGTGGCGGAGGCGGGCCCATGAGCATTTTCTTCCCAGGCATAGGCGCACCGGGCGGCAGCTTCGTACCGGGGGGTACCATCATCTTTTTCCCATTCACAGTGGCAAACTGCGGCAGCGGCGGGTGGGCACCCGCGGCCGGAGAAGGGCCTGGACCAGGCCTCCCACCGCTGTTCACGTTGTGCGCGCTGCTGCTGCTGCTGATGAGCGCGGGCGGTGGTGGTCGGCCAGCTGCGCCACTCAACGCGCCTTGCTGCGGGGACGGCGTGCGCTGCGCACCGGGGCTGGGACTCGGCGTGGGACGCGGGCCCGACACCGGACGAGTGCCCGGCGGCGGTCCCCCAACTCCGCCGGCGCCGCCCTGCGCGGTGGCGGGCGAATTTGACCGAATGCTCAGCGCCGGACTCGTCGTGCGGCTTACCCCGCCTGTCGGGGGTGGCATCATCATCTTCTTGCCCGCCATCATCTGCCCCATCTGCCCAGGCGGCGGCATCTTCATAGCAGGTCCGGGGAACTGTTTGGGCTGCGCCATCTGCATGTGGGGCGGCATCGGCGCCGCTCCAGGCCCTGCACCACCACGCAGGGGCAGACCACCAGGGCCGGCCACCGCAGGTCCCACCGCACCACCACCTCGAGGAGCGACACCGCCCCGCAGGCCGGGCGGCATCGGTCCCCCACGATTCATCGGCGGGTGCGCGCCGGCACTGACGCTGGCGCTGCTGCTGGCGGGCATGCTCATCGACAGTGCCGCACCACGGCCGGCGACCGCGGGATGTGGGTTGGGGCCGGGCGGGCCCTGGACAAGGTGTGCGCCAGGCGGCGGTGGCTGCGGGCTCTTCCCGCGCATCATCATCATTCCGCGTGCACCTGGTGCGATGGGTGTGGCTGCGCCGCGTGGCGGGGGTGCGCCACCGCGGAACTGGGGAGGGGGCATGCCGCCTCTGCCACGCACGGCGTTGGCCGGGATTCCTGGTGAGGTGGATCTAGAAGGCTGTTGGTTCATCGCAAGTTTTTTTCTTTTTATGTTGTAATCCCTCGTTGGATCACGAAGTGCAACTATGAAAAAAAAGGGAGAGTTTAAAAAACAAAGTAGTGTACAGCAGTAACAATAGCAAAATTATTTAAAACAAACAAACGTAATGGTGAGCTTCTATTTTTTTTATTGGTTGCAATCTCTTCTTCTAGGCGGATCAGCAACGGAATATGTGTACACGCTACGTAGAAACACACTAAAAGGATAATTGAAAGGGTGTAACTGTAAGTGTGAAGAAAACGCTGTAGGGGGATGAAGGAAAACAATAATAAAACTAAAAAAGAGTAGTCTAAAAACGCGTTGCAGTTGGCGTAACGAAGAGAAACACAGGGGGAAAAAAGGTATGCGGTTCTGGTTGCGAGAGACTCTGCAGCACCCACACGCACCCACACACGCACGATAAAAAAAGCTCACACAATGATCGGCACGAAGCAAAAAGGAAGATAAGCTAGCAGAGCTCGTGGCTCTCCACGCAAAGAAGGGGTGAGTGTTGCACCCTCGTGTTTTTTTTTTTTGAGCAAGGCAGCGCTTTCCTTCGGCCGATGAGAAGCTACTTAGAAAGCAAAAATACCTTTTTTTTTCCGTTCGCTGGATAAAGAAAGAGAGAAATGGAAAGAGAAGACACGGAGAAAGTGACAGTGGAAGAAAGAGGAAGAAAAAAAACCCATGCACAACGTGTACCATCTCGTTCCACTTCGCATGTGACAGAGAAAAAGAAAAACGAGTGGAGCTTGCTCGTCGCTTCACCGATTTCAAAGATTGGCACATGAAGAAGAGGCTGGTGTCTCTTTTCTTTCTTTTTTTTTAAAAACAGTTCAGTCATTTGGGTGTCTTTCAAAGCATAAATCGCACTAAAAAAAAGTAATACAACGAAAAAGCAATACAGGAGAACACGAATGTGTAAACATTTTTTTTTAATGATCTATAAGCGGGTGAGTTCTATCACAGTGATGGAAGCAAAAAATAATAAAAAGTAGCAAATGCTATGGTCTATCCATCTGTTCATCACTCATAATTTTATGTTTCGGCTGAGGAAGCTGCTTCCACTGGATAGCCTACGCTGGCCAACTTGCGCAGCGTATCCGCCGCCGTCAGACGCTTCGTCGCTTTCTTCTGCAGTTGTTGCCGCGGCGGGTGTGGTGACGAGGGTGATGGCGGTACGCCGCGAAAGTACGTGCCCGGCCCCGGGTTGTCATTCAGCTTCGGATCCGGTCGCTCACTCGTCCCCATCGAAACGCCAACTCCACTGCTGCCGATGCTAGGAGCCTTACGAGCATCCGCAGCCGTCGTTGCAGCGGAGGAGAAGAGGGTGAGATCCTCGCGATAGTAGGTGCCAGGGCCGGGGTAGTCGTTGTGAACCGGGCTTGGCCGCTCCGACCTCCCAAACCCAACCCCGCTGCTGCCTGCCGCGAAGTCCCTCTCGCGATGGTACGCACCGGGCCCGGGGTAATCGTTCCGCACCGGGTCCGGCCGCTCTGCCCGCCCAAAGCCCATCGTCGTCCCCTCTGACACATCCACTCCTGCAGTAAGGTAGGAGTCTTTGTAGTACGTACCAGGCCCGGGATTGTGGTTCAGCACCGCTGAGGGCCGCTCCGCCAGCGCAAAGGTCGACGGGTAGGTGTCCGCGGGTGGCGGGCGATAGTACGCCCCAGGCCCAGGGCCACCGCGGAACCCCTGCACGGAGGTCAGGCCTGACCGCTCCGCTTTGCCGAAGGAGGGCCCGTCACTGAGCTGGGCCACGTAGCGCTCGCGGTCGTACGCCCCTGGTCCTGGTGTGGTGCTCCGCGGCGGGCTGAAACGCTCTCCCGCGCCGAAGCTGGTGACAAACCCACGCGCGGCAGCGGCGTAGTCGTCCGCGCCTCCAGCGGGAGAGAAGGAGGAAAGATGGTAGGCGCCGGGACCGGGTGTGTCCGACACGGTCGGCCCTGCGCGTGCGGCCGACGGAAACGTGATAGACGCGCCGCCTGCGGACGCACCCGCCATCGTCCACGTCGTGCTGTCGTAGCTGCCGGGGCCGGGGTTGGTGTTGCGCACGACATCCGGCCGACTCGACGCACCGAAGCGGGGACCTTCACGGCCGGCAAAGAGGGAGGCGGCGACGTCGTAGGCACCTGGACCAGGCGCTGCCGCTTGGCCCTCGGCGTAGTCGCGGTGGAAATCCGCATTCTCTGCGCAGGGCCGGGCAGCGGATCCGAAGACGACACGCGGCGCGCTGGCGACGTGCGGCGTGGCCATCGCGTCGTAGGTGCCCGGTCCTGGGTTACCGAGACGGCTGCCCAACGCCACATCGGGGCGTTCGCTCGTGCCAAAGGACGGACCTGCCGCACCGAGCGTGCTGCCGGCATCCGTGGCGTACGCGCCAGGCCCGGGCGTGTCGCGCTGCCCTCCCACCACGTCCGGCCGCAGCGACGTGCCAAAGCTGGTCGCCCCATTCCTGTTCTCCGCCAGCGCGGAGTAGCGCTGGACGTCGTAGCTGCCTGGCCCCGGCGTGCTGGCGGCGCCGCCTCCGTTCATCTCTGCGTGCATGGGCCGAGGAGCAGTCCCGATACGGGTGGTGGCAGCCGGAGCTCTGTGTGCAGGATCGGCAGGGTTGTAGCTGCCGGGACCGACACTCGGCGATGCCGCGGGGTCGCCAGCACGTAACGCTGGACGCGGGCCGCGCGGTATGGTCACCCCGCCCGCACCACCAGCACCAGCACCCGGCGTCGTGGACGCGTGCGCATACGCGGCTGCCACGTCGTACGAGCCAGGCCCCGGCGTGCTGGCGCCATCTCGCCATCCCATGATCTGATTGTCCTCCACGCCGCTAACGTGTGTGCGCGGGGCAAGGGGAAAGCTGATCGATGGCGCCGCGCCGCGCTGACCCACACCATCGCTCCTCGTCACGTCGTACGCGCCAGGGCCGACGCCGCCGCTGCTGCTGCTCTGCGCGTTGGCGGACGCCTCTGGCATCCGCACGGCAGTCCCGAAACTGTAAGAAGGCTCCGACACGCCGTTTGACGCTGTAGCTGCTGACACGTCGTAGGCACCAGGCCCGGGCTCCTCGCTGCGTCGCTCCGTTGCGTAGTCGACCGGACGTCCGCCAAAGCTGAAGGCGTTGTGCTGGCCGTTCGTCTGCGTCGCAAGGAAGGCAGCCGCGCTGTCGTACGCTCCTGGGCCAGGGCCTGCGATTGACAAGCTGTTTTCCTCAGAGAGAGGGTGGCGGTTTGTGGGGGCGGTGCCGAAGCGGTGCGCTGCGGTGGCGTTTAGTGTGTGGGCGGCTTCATACGCGCCGGGACCGGGTGTGTGCTGACGAGCTGCTGATGCCGCATCGTCGAGGGGGTCCGGGTTACGTCCCAGCATCAGCGCGGCACGAGCATGCGCCTGCACCTCGACGGGGACGTCGTAGCTGCCCGGGCCCGGCAACACGGCACTCACACTACTCCCGTTGGCATGCGCAGGCGAGATGCGGTGGGCGGGCGCGCGTGGCCACACTTGGTTGTCTGCGCGATCGATCACGTAGCTGCCGGGGCCGACGCTGACGTCAGGAGCACCGTTGCTATCGGCGTTGTTGTCTGGTCCCATCCGAGGAGCTGTGCCGAACCTGTACGTCGCGGGAGACGGCGTTGTCCGTGCCAGGGCTGACGCCACATCGTACGAGCCCGGCCCCGCCTCACCAGACGCCGCGGCATTACTTCGCGAGACTCCTGTTCCATCGTCGGAGAAGGGCAGACGCGGCGCGTGACCAAACGTCGGCCCTGCTGCAGTGCCCGTCGCTGTCGAGGAGGCCTCCACGTTCGGCGAGTACGCCCCAGGGCCCGGCCCACCGCGCACACCATCCTTACGAGCGTTCTGTTGCGCACCAATGCCGTCGCCTCCGGCGTCCTCACTTCCCGCATAGCGTGGGGCTGTCCCGATGCGCACACCGGCCACCGACGCTACGCCGGAGGTGCGGCCGTACGCTGTGGAGACGTCGTACGCGCCTGGACCGGGGGACGCCTCGCCAGCACCAGGATATGGAGTAGAGGGGAAGCTGTGCGCGTTGTGCGTGCGCTCGCCCGCACCGGCGCGCGGCACCGTAATGCCACCGTGCAGCGGCGGCGGGGACGGAACGTCGTACGAGCCGGGGCCCACCTGACCACTCATTCTGTGCGACGAGTTGGAAAGATGAAGCGCTTTGTTGTCTGCCCAGTTGGTGCCATGGTTGTCCGCCGTGGCTTTCGGTGCTGTGCCAAAGCCCCACTGCGGGCCCTCCGGGAAGGCAGGCGGGAGCTGATAGGCGCCAGGTCCTGGCATTGCGTCAGTGTTGCCACTGTTCTCGCCGTTTTCAAAACGCCCACGCTCCCTTTCCGATGGCCCGGCTGGTGCAGCGAAAGTGGTGACGGCGGCACGCGGAAGGGTGGCGAGGTAGGCGGCGTCGAGGCTGTACGCACCAGGCCCCGGCCCCCTCTCTGCGTCCACACCAGGCATTCTTCCACCTGCCGGTGACGTGGCATCGCCGACTTGGCCCGCTGCCATGTGTGCCGGTGCACGCGCAAAACTGTACGACGCGGCGGTCGGCAGCTGCGAACTGCGCGCCAAGCCCCGCAGCACCTCATAGGCTCCTGGCCCTACTCCACCTGCGGCGCCGGCCCCGTCACCATCAGCAGTGACGCTGGCGAGCTGCTCAAAGCGCGGAGCACTGCCGAAGCGGTGGGCACCGGCCTCCACAAGATCTGGCCGCTGCACGTCGTACGCGCCGGGGCCCGGCAGCACGTCTGGCGCCGCATTTCCCCTCTCACCATCACCTAGACGAATAATCGCACCGCTTGTTGTGCCGTCCACGTGTGCGGTGGCGCTGCCAAAGCGAAAGGCCGGCGCCGCCGCCCGCACGGCTCCGTCGTTTGGCGAGTACGCGTTGGGCCCCGGCGTGGCACTGCCGTTCGCCTCCTGCGACGTCGCGTCCGGCAAAAAGCGTGCGGCACTTCCAAACGCCGCCGCCGCCGCACGATTCGCATGGCGCGGAGCACCACTGCTGCCGTCTAGTGCGTACGCGCCTGGGCCGGGGGTGTCAGCGCCACGTACCTCTTGAGCAGTAGGGTGGCCGGCTGCACGAGAGAACGTGGTGGACGTCGCCGATGGCAAGGCACTGTTCATGTTCGGTTCGTACGCGCCGGGACCGGGCCCTGCCGCTGCACCAGACCCGTCATGCTGGGCGATATCGCGCGGCGCCGTACCGATGCGAGGTGCACCGACACTGGTGGCACCCATGTCCGTGAAGGCTTCCGGCATGTACGCGCCAGGGCCCGGGCCGTCGCCACGCCGAGCCTCCGCATCGCTCCACAACTGCCGCTGCGCCGTGCCCATGCGAGACGCCGGGCCCAAACCGCTGCCCATGTCCGTGTACGCCTCCGGCATGTACGCGCCCGGCCCGGGAGCGTCGCTGCCTGCAGCCGCACCAGCACGTGCGTCCGCGGTGCCGAAGACGAGGCCGCCGGTCTGCCCGGCAGCGCTCAGCGGCTGCCCATCACGTGTCAGGCGCACCTCATACGCGCCAGGCCCCGGAACCTCACCTCGGCCACCTCCCGCCGACGACGAAACGCTAGCCGCTGTTGTGGGGCGCGGCGCAGATCCAAACGAGTAGCCCTGCGTGCGCTGCGACGGGTACTGCGGATCGTACTGCCCCGGGCCGAGCCCAGAGCCTTCCACGGCGCCGTTCCTCGGCCCTCCCGCTGCGCCGTGCGTCGTCGCCAGCACCACCTGCGGCACGCTGCGCTCGACCTGCGCGTACTGCGGATCGTACGCCCCCGGACCAGGCACCGCAGAATTTCCTTCGCCGTAAAGAGACGGATTGCCGGTGACCGTGTGAGGCCGCGCCACCGCCGAGCCCATCACGGCGCTCCGACCAGGCGGGCTGAGGTTGACGACTTCGTACGTGCCAGGGCCGACGCCGTTGCCCGTTTCACGCGCTTTCAGATCGTCCGCGTCTGGGGAGGCGAAACGGGCACCACGTGCAAAGGTGAAGGACGGTGCATTCTTTTCGTCCATCCCGTACGGATCGTAGCTGCCAGGCCCGACCAGACTGGCTGCGTGGCCACCACCACCACCGCCGCTACTACTGCGGTGACCATCGAACACGGCGTCATCACGCGTTGCCCAGTCGTTGCTGCTGCTGCCGCCGTCGCCGTGGGCAAATCGCGCAGAAGTGCCGAAGGCTGCGCCACGACCCGAATACAAGCTCTGCGGCAGCTGCACGTCGTACGCGCCAGGCCCGGGCACGCTGTCCATCGCGCCTCCTTGCGAAGACGCGTAGAGACCCGTGGCACTCTGCACTCCTCCGGCAGCAGCGGTTGCAGCGGCTGCGTCGGGAAAGCGCGCGCTGGTGCGTGCCAGCGAAAACGATCGCGCCGATGGGGACTGCACATCCACCGGGTCGTACAGCCCAGGACCGGGCACGTCGCGATCAGACAGGAGAGGAATGCGCGCGGGGACAGCTGCGGGAGGGGGGAAGGTGACGGAGCGTCCGGTGGGGAGCGCGGGGAGGGTGTAGGCGCCTGGGCCTACCTCACACGACGTGCTACCACTATACACGCCTCCAGCTATCCCAGCAGCAGCAGTGGAAGAAGAGGAGGAGGTGGGATACAGGAGAAAGGAGGTCCGCGGTGCGGTGCCGATGAGAACACCCGGGCGGCGGGCGAGGTGCGCGGCAGCCTCGACGTCGTACGCACCAGGCCCTGGTGTGACGTGCGACGTGGCAAGGCTGAACGCGCCACATCCATTGTCTCCAATCCCTCCTTCCTCCTCCAGCTCCAGACGTTCCCAGGGAAAGCGTGGTGCCTTCATCCCGAGAAACGCCGTCGGCCCTGCGGGCGGCAGAGTCGGCAACGAGTAGCTGCCGGGGCCCGGCAGCGCATGCGCGTCGCGAAAAGCGCTCTCGTCGCCGGTCACGTCCGCGCCGGCGCGAGGCAACGCACCGCCCTTCACTCTGCCGTGGAGAGCTGCATAGCCAGCAGCGACGTCGTACGTGCCGGGGCCCACCAAACTTCCCCCCTCCATCACCGCTCCACCACCGCAGCCGGCACCGTCGCCGCCACCTCGCGCCGCATCTTGCGACATCGGCAAATCGGGAAAGCGAGCTGCCGCACCGATGGTGGCCCGCGCGGCGCTGTGCTGCACGGCGCGAAGTGCGGACTCCGTGTTGTACGCACCTGGACCGGGATACGTCTCCTCCACCTCCCCAAATCCAAGCGTGTTGCTCAAACCGTCGTCGTTGTTGTCACTATTGTCACCCCTCTTTGCGGTTGTTGGAAATGGTGAGGAGGAACCAATCGCGGTGCGCGCGGCGGCGGTGCCGAAGACCCACTGTGGGCTTCGCCGCGGGCCCCACAGAGAGCTGGGCTGCACGTCGTACGTGCCCGGCCCTGGCAGGTCAGCGTACCTTTCTCCGTCCGCAGTTATGGTCATGGCGGTGTTGGACGCCAACGGCCCACGCGGACCGCGGTCGTGCTTGAAGGTCATCGACACCTCCGGCGCGCGCCGCTGAATGTGCTTGAGGGCGGCTTGGGTCTCGTAGCTCGCCGGCCCGGGCTCGCCCCTGCTCAGACGCAGCGCAGCCAGTCGAGCCTCTTCGCTCTCCGGCGCCGCACCCGCAGCCTCGTCCTTCGCAGACGGCGATGATGGCGGCGGTGGGCTGGGCGATGCTGGCGGTGGGGGAAAGCGAAGACTGGTGAGGCGGAACGCCACGCCGCTGCCGACGCCGTGCCACACGCCACCGCCCGTGTTTCGCGCGGCCTCCCTCGCAATCGCGTCCTCCCCTGCCGCACCCATTAGCCTCTTCTCAGCAACAGTGTCAAGGTCATCTTCCCGACGTTCATCTGTGCGGCGGGGCAAGGTGCGGCGACCACCACCGGAGAGCGAGGGATGGGCGAAGAAGGCGGTGGTGGACGTGCCAATGTAGGCACCGCGAGCCCAGTCCCGCCACGGCACGACCAGCGCCACCGCAGGCTGCGTCTTTTCTTTTGTTTTCTTCGCTGCGGACGGTGACGCCGTCTCGTCGGACTCCTGCGCTGCTGCGGCGGCAGCTGCGGCGGCATAGCTGGCCTCCGTCACCACTCCAGAGAAGTGTCCGCCTTCCATCGACTTCGCAAATTGGAATCCGTGCTTTGCGACGCCGAGCGGGCGGCTCTGATCGATGCGGTCGCCGTCGATGATGTTGTACGCGCCAGGGCCCGGCAGCGCGGCCGCCGTCTTCTCCCACGTCGCGTTATGCTGGAAGCTGGCCCCGAACTGCAGCTGCAGCTGACGCGCGCTGGTGCTGTTGAAGACGACACCCTTGCCGATGGTGTTTGGTTGCATGGGTGGGACCGTGGCATCGCCGTCCTCCCCTGTTTCCTCACCCGCAGCACCTTCCCTTAGTTTCTGCGTGGGTTTTTCATCCGCAGGTTCCTCTTTGGTAGGTTCTTCGCCCCACACGTGGTAGGCGCCAGGACCGGGAGTGATCGACTTGATGGGCGGCATACGCGCTGCTTTGGGCATCGCCGTGCCGCGCACCGCGTGCATGGCAGAGCTCCAGGTGTAGGCGACGTCTGCGTGGTAGGCACCAGGGCCCGGCACACCAACGGATGGACGCCGGCGCGGCTGCGAAAGTGATCGCAGGGGATCTGCCGGAGGTTGTGCAACGTTCTCTTCCTCTTCTTCCTCCGGTTCTTCCACTGTTGCCTCCACCACAACTGCCTCCGCCGTCTGTTCCGGTGCATCTTCTTCGGCTTCTGTCACCTTCGCTCCCATCGTTTCATCTCCATGCGGAGACTCCCCCTCGGCATGCGCGTCTTCCTGAACTTCTGTGGCGTCTCCTTCTTGCTCTGCAGCTGAGCGGGCAGTTTGGGGGACCAGCGGCGGCGGCGGCGCTGGTGGCGGTGTTGTTGCGGATACCTCCACTACCTGCGTCGGCGACGGAGAGGCTTTCGCCTTCACCGGCCGTGCAGTTGTCTTCGCTGCCGTCGACGTTGGTGCCGCTGTCGGGGCGTCGCAGGCGGCAGCCATGAGAATTTCCATGTACGTGCGGCGCTGCGTTGAGCCCATCACGGCAGCGCGGCCCTGCCCTTTCTTTTTCTTCGCGGCGGCGTCCTCCTCCGCCAGCCAGCGTCGCCGCTGCCGCTGCAGGTGCGCCAATTCTTCCTGGTGCGTCATGGCGCGGCGCGCAGGTTGGTCAGCTGAGGGCGCCGATGCTGGCTGCGCCGCGTCTTGCTTCTTTTCCCCTGTCAGCTCTTTTCTTTGCGCTGCAGCTTTGGGCTTTTGTGCCTGCGAGGATGGTGTGCGGGCGGCTGCCGAATCGACCGAGTACGTCGAAGTTGAGCTGGACCGCGAAGCATCAACCCCCACTGTCGACTGCGTGTGACTCGTTAGCTGTCTCTGCGTCGTCCCACTTCCTCTTTGTTGCTCCCCCTCTTCCGCCTTTTCTACGGCAGCCATGAGCTCCTCGTAGAGGGGCTGGTGGACTTGATACGGACACGATGCGGCGTGCGATGACGGGTTCACTGCCATGGTCAAATCTGGGAAGTCCGACCAGTAGCACGCGCACGTGCGTTCCGCAATGCCACGCAGCACCATCTCCTTCTCTTGCACATCCGCTGCTGATACTGTTGCTGTTGTTGCAGACGTTTTTGTCGTCGCAGTTGTTCGCTCCATAGTGTCTGCCCTGTGATGTTGGTGTCGCCGCACCGCTTCGGCTTTTCGTGTAGGAACCGGAGAAGTCGCTACTCGGGCTGCCGCGGGTGCTGCAATCAATGCAGGAGCGCGGAGAGGGGACGTGTGCACCTCTGGCTGGTTTGGCCACCGCAGGCGTACCGTGTCTGTCGGTGGCGATGTTCTCGCTGACTGCGGCGTACACTTCCGCGGCGCTGAGAAGCACCTGGTGGGAGAAGAAAGCGAGGGCGAAGGTATGCGTGCTGTATCGAAGCGACCACGGTGCGCAGCGCTGCCGGACCTGCTGCCACGGAACTGGCAGGGTCGGCCGACACACCGGCAGGAGTCACAGCGGCGACAGCAGTTGGGGCAGGTGAAGGTCGCAGGTGATCGCGCGCGCTGACGGTGGTGGGGATGGTGATGATGGTGATGGTGCGCCGGACCTGTCCACTCGCGAGGTTCTGCGCAGACATCGGCTGCAACGTGCGACGTGGAGGAGGAGGAAGATGAAGACGACACCGACGAAGATGTGAGTTTTGTGGGGCTCGAGGAGAGCGCTGACGTGTCGGTGCTGACTGCCGTTTTCGTGTGTCTCTTCGCCTTATTTTTCTCGCTGTTCCCACGTCTCTCTTCATCGTCGGCGAGCATCGGAGGAACACGGACAGCCAAGGATGCGTTGTGCCACGAGTGCTGAAAACACGCCTGTGACAACGCAAGCTCCTCACTCGAAGCCTCTGCGTGTTTTGAAAACTGAACGCTGCGACCACTCCGGCTGCCGCGCCTTGCCGTTTCGCGTGTTTTCGAAAGGCTGTGCGGAGGGCACGACGGCGCCGGGGGGTACCCGCAAGAGCGGCTCTGCTTTGTTGTGGTAGTAGCAGCTGCTGCGGTCACAGCTTCCATCTCCCGCACCCCGGCTTCCTTCAGCGAGGCGTACATCTGTTCAAAGGAGGTCTGCAACGAACACACGGGCGCGGCTTGTGCCTGACGCCGCTGCGGGTCCGTAATCGCTGAGTTGACGTTTGCGTTGCGATGCGTCGTTGTGCTGTGCGGTGCGGGAGCGGTGGGCTGCAGCCGGACTGCGCTGACGCGGGCTCGTGCGGCACCGACGCCGCTGCGTGCTCGGATGGCGCCAACAGGCGGTTCGCGGAGGTAGTCGTACGCGTACTCGTACGAGCTTTCGCTGCTTTCCGCACTCTCGCACGGTTCAGCGGAATTTTTTGTGTGTTTCTCTCGGTGAGTGGAGGGCTGCGGATGCCGCGTTGTGGCGGGGGAGGGACGGGCGATGGCGGAGTTGGTCTTGTGTGCCACATCACGCAGATACGCCACGTAGGAAGAAGATGTGGAAACAGACATGATCAGACAGAGGATGTTTTTTTTTTTTGTTTTTGTATGACTTAGTAAATGAGTTGAATGAATTTCTTTAGTGGTTCTATGAAACTTTCTATGCAGTTAAAAAACGAAATTGAGTAGCGACAAAAATAGAGGTCAGCTTTAAGTACGGCAATCAAAGTGAAATGCAAAATGTCGCTGTGTTGATCAACACATCGCTTTCGTGCGTCTTTTTTCTCTGAGTTTGTTTTGTGTTTGTTGCCGGGAGTTGTGTACTCAGACCTCTGACAGCTGACTTCGCGAAGCGCTTGTGCCACTGTGTAAATGTTTGAAGGCAGAGAAGGTTATGTAGAAGAAAAGAATGAACGAAGCTTTGTTGATTTTTGGTCAACGCGAAACTCCCCAAGTTGGTCGGAGGAAAAAAAAGAAGCATACAAAAAATTTAAGCACTTTCCAACAATAAGAAAAAGGCTTCCGTGTGTTTGTCGTAGCTAGAGCGATGAACTTAATAACAAGCCAAGACACCTGGAATTCGTTTTTTTTTTTGTTGTTGTTGCTGTTGTTAAATTATAGCGGCAAAACAAAGACAAAATGAGGTGTCTGTTGGGGAAGATGAGAAAAAAGCCTGCAAAAGACACTCATGATCAAACAAACCACACAAGATTGAGAAAAACAAAACTTAAAACTTAGTTACAAAAAAAAAAATGTCATACAGAATCGAGCTAGGCGAATGCACAAGCAGTACGCAGCTCTTGCAAGCTGGAAAAGAGACCTGCACACTGACGGCACGGCTACCGCCGGCAACTTTCTCCATTAACACGCCTTTTTGTTTGTCAAAACAAAACGAAATTCATCCTCTTCATTTTTTTTTTCACAGCCCTTTGTTGAACTGCACGTGCGTCACCTCATTTCCCTTCTCGTTCTTCAAGCCCTGGAAGCTCTTCTCCAGCCACGTCACCGGCACCACCGTCGTCTGCGGGAACACCGCAATGCTCATGGGCAGCGCCACACACAGCACACTCACGAGGGTCAGCACGTTCACCGGCAGGTACAGCTGCTTCTGCCGCTTCACAAAAAACGGCACTCCCTTTGCCGGGTTGAAGAGGAAGTTCATGAACACGGGCGGAAGCAGCATGAGGGGGACAGGAATCATCACCCGGCTCAGCGCCACCTGCGCCACCGCCAGCCGCCCTGCCACAGCAGACGGCGCACCATCCTTCAAGTCCTTCCCGGTCTCCACGTCCTGCACCGCAATCCCGTGCAGCACATCACGGAAGCGGATGACGCTCAAGTTCGCAATATTGGCGCACGCCACGGCGGTGTATGGGATCATCAGCTTCAGCAGCGGGCTCATGGATGCTGACGCGGCCAGCTTGCTCATGGAGTACGAGATACCACACGCCGTGCACGTCGCGACGAGGTAGCCCAGCATCAGCTCCTGCATCGGCAGCCCATCCTTCCCACTGCCGTTGCAGTAGTTGAAGCCGACGTTGTAGGTCTGGTTCGAGAACTGCCAGAACATGCCGCGCGCCGGCGTCTGCTGCGATGGGGCCAGCATGCCGCACAGGTTGATAAAGTTCATCGGGACAAAAGCAGAGAAGCGGAAGGGCAGGAGAATGGGCTGCTTCGACTCTGGGTGGACGATGCACTGCACCCGTTGCCGGGCATCAAGGTAGTCGCTCACTTTAATATCCTGCCAGCCTTTTTCACGTTGGTCGACCTGCTCGAGCAGCTTCTCGCTCAGCGCGAGCCGCGTCGGCGTGGTGAGAAGTGTGCGCGGGTCTGTCATGGAGAGGAAGTGGCAGAAGCGACCGCTGTAGGTGGACTGGTCCGACTGCAGATCCTCCGGGAAGTGGGTCACCTCCCCCAAAGTGGCAGGCGTGGTCTTAGCTGACGACATTGTGCTTTTCCTTGATTTTTGTTTTTGCTGAATTTAATTCTCAAGTAACTTGATCACAGGCGTGTTTTAAAATGGTGATATGCCTTGAGAGAAAAGTGAAAAAAAAAAGTGAAACAGATAATGATGTTGAATTCAGAGTTACTTTCGGAGAAGATGGATAAAGTATGGGGGTACAAAACTATATAAGTAAACAAGGATTTTTTTTAAAGCTTTACTCAATGTTATGCTTGCGGTAGGTGTGACAAAGGTTAAAAGATACTCAGCGATGAATGCAAAGACAAAAACTCCATGTTAAGATTTCAACACAAAAAAAACCACAAGTCGAATTATTAATGTAAAAGAGGAGATGAGCAAAATAGTATGCACCTCAGTCGGGTTAAAAAGAAAAGCAAATGCTAAAACAGAAACACGTATAATTTGTGAGAAAGAGAGAAAGTGCGATCAAATGAAAGATGGTTGACGAGAAGAGCGCCACAAATAAATAAGTAAACATTCTTTTTGCCACTTCAAAGTCTAACAACCCTTTTTTTGTGTGTCTAGTGGATCACCATCAGCGATACTCACGTTATCTGCTTTGGACCTGTTGTTCTCACTTTTGTTTTTATTAATACTTTCTCGTTTTTTTGTTAGCAGAAGCGTGACGCAGCTTAAAATTAAGTAAAGGCACTGTTGAGGAAGACATCCATCACTGGAGCACTCATCGACCGACGCACCAAAACCTATGAAAAGAAAAGGAAAAAAAAAGAGAGTACAGTATGAAGAGATGGAAAGATATTCATATATATAAAAAAGAACCCGAAACCCGCGTGCGACGTGAGCCGTTCGACAAATGTATCATCAAACATTACCAGAAAAAAAAAACTTACCACACAGCGAAGCGCACCTTGAAGCCAGCTGGCAAGAGCATTACAAACTGCCTCTCCATCCAGAATTGATTTTGTTGTTGACGAATTGGCATTTGGTGGTGATTGTGTTACTCTGTAAAGTACAAGCCAATCTCGAGCTGCCACGGCGTGCGCCGGTCAAAGCTGCCCGGCACCGCGCTCTCGAAAACAGCATCGATGAAGAGCAACCCTTGGCCGCCTTGGACCGAATGAAGTCCCGCCTCATCATCGCGTGTCGGCTCGCCAGCCTTCACCTCCGCTGCTGCCGCCGCCTTCCCGCTTTTTGACGTATTCGCCTTCCCTTGCTTCTTCTGCGCCGCTTCCTTCTTTGCTGGTTTCTCTGACTTCTTCTGATTGGTGTTGGTGTTGTTGGTTGATGGGCGCGCAGGGCTTTGCGGGGCGGGGTGGGCCGTCTGGACGTGCGAGGCTTCCCGCTCCTGCCGCCACCGCTGCCGTGCGGCTTCCAGCAGCGCCTCCGACACCGGAGAGTCGCCTGACAGCGTGCACTGCATCCGACACGTCCACGGAATTGACGGGGTGAGCAGCGCACTGCGATTCGCTGCCTTGCCTCTCGCTGCGGCGGATGACGAGGTCGCAGCTGGATTGGACGTTGTTGTTGTCGAGGCGATGACGTTTTTCTGCCCTAGTGACCCACGACGGCTGCCAGCTCCACTCGCGTTCTCGCGGTAGGCGTTTTCCTGCTGCTGTCGCAGGTCCTGCTTCACGTACCCCACAAACAGCTCCACCGCCTCCACCACGTTGAAGGCCGTGAAGCCGCGCTGGTACGCCTGGGCCACGCTGTCGTTGACATAGAGGGTAAACTCCCGCTGCGCCGGTTGCTGCAGTGCCGGTGGCAGCACAGAGGAGCTGGAGTTTGGGGCAAGACTGAGACTGCTGTCCGCGGCGGCTGCAGCACCGGTGGTGTCGGGGGTGGGAAGACGGTTGTGCACGCGCTGCAGCCGCGCCGCCCGCTCCATTTCCCGGCGTCGCGCCGTCGCCTCCTCGTCCTCGGTTTGCTGGTCAAAGACGCGCTGACGAGTCTCAGTATACACGCGGCGCAACTCCACGGCGAGTGGGTTTGGGTAGAGCGGTCTACTGCTGCTGCTGCTCTGCTGTTGCTGTTGTCCTCGCTGCGAGGGTGGGCTGCACAGCTCTAAAAACCGTTTTGACTGCTCTTCCGGCGTGTCGAGGAGCGGGTACGTGGGGGTGGGTTTTGCGGTGGTCGTCTTGGTGGCGTGGGCGGCTGTGGATCGGCTCCGCGTGCCGTCTTTGCTTCCGCCACAGCCCATCGTTGCCGTTCTACAGTTTGAGGAAGAGAGAAAGAGAAATAAAGTTTTACGTAGATGAGAAAATGTGTATGGGAAGCGATCGGAATTTGCGTCTATGTTTCGTTTTGTCTGTGATGTGTCAACGATGATGATGATGATTGCTGCGAAGACAGTAAAAAAGGTAGAAAAGCTGATTGTTGTACTCGATGGATAACTATAGGAAAGGAGAGCGGCTAAAATCGCCAAAAATAAGGGAAAGCAGAAACAGTTGAGTAATGGAGGAAAAGAAAAAAGAATTAACAGGGCATGGAAAACTACTTAGCAGCACTGTTCTGAACTCATTGCATCCGTTCTTGGTTTAGCTTCATTTTTATCGGTAATGAAAGATAAAATTGGAGAAACAAAACGCAAAATTCTTAGCAAGGATAGTGTGGTGTTATTTTTCCCATCCGTTTTTGTTTTCGGTTCAAACAACTCTCTGCTTTCAACACTCCTCGTAAATTCGAGATTATTTTTTCGCTTAATCAGAGCCTTGAGTTAAACACGTTTTGAAAGAAAAAAGGCTTCGCTCATTGTTCTAAAACCAGTGTGAGGCTCGCGGAGGCTTCTCCACTGCCTCCGCATCCCCGCGCTGTCTCGGCGACGTCCTCTTCTCCTCCTCCTCTGTCGTCAGCGGCACCGAAAGCGGCGAGGAGTCGGACAGCGAGGACGAGGCCTCCGCTCGGTTTGTCTGCGACGACGGCACGGAGTGTCGAGGCACCGTCGCGGGTGTTTTGATCGCTGAAATCGTCAGCGCGGGCGGCGAGGAGGGGTTCGATGACGACGCCAACGGCGGAAGCGGCTTTCCCTCCCGCGGCTCCTGCACTTCACTTCCTCGCAGTGTTCGCAGCTGCTGCTCCGCTGCCTCCTCTGGATGCTGTCCTTTCGACGGCGGCAGCGGCGGAGAAGACGACGGGGCGAAGTGCAGTGCCTTCGCCTCCCTTCCCGTCTCCGCAACACCGCCCTCAGCTGCGGAATGGTCAGCCGTGTCTGGTGGCGTATCGGTGTGTGGCGGGTGCGGCTCTGGTGAGAGAACCTCATGAGCCCCTTGCAAGGGCACCGCCGCATCAGGCAGTGCTGCACGCCCACTCCTGACACTGTTGGTGCTGTCAGAGCCGAACACGGCCGTCTTCGTGTTGGCGGGGTGGACAGACGGATCAAAGAAGGCAGTGTAGGTGGCGAGGGCGGAGGGCAGCACCGGCACATCGCGTGAGGGCCGTCGTCGCTCGGTCACCTCATACCTTGGCAGCACCGCTGCCCCACCACCACGGGCAACACTTTCGGAGGAAATTGTGCTGTTGTGTCTTGTAGCGCCGCTACCACTCTCTCGCCTTCCTCCGACCAGAGCAGCAGCAGAAGGGGCGTGCCGCGGTGGACGCAAGTTGTACTTTCGACGCAGTTGCGTGGCGAGGCTCTCAGCGGGCAGCCGTGGTGGTGCGAGGCGCTCATGCAGCTGCGAGAAGGACGGTGTTGCGAGGGGCGGAACCCGTGTGAGGTCGTGGAAAGCTGCGGTACTCTCCGGTGTGACGGTCGTGTCCACATTTGGGACGGCATCGTCCTCATCCTCATCAGCATTTTGTTCCTTCTCCACCTGCTCCGTAGCACGTCCGTCTTCATGTCTCAGCTGTGTCTGCGTTTCTTCCTCGGTGAGCGTTGCCACCGTCTCCGTCTTCTGCAGCTCCGACCTTTGTACGCCTAGCCCCGCTGTTGCTGCTGCTGCTGACGCAGCTGCTGATGTATTTACGGATGTGCGACGTGGGACGTACGCGTCACGGCCGTTTCGCATCACCGCCCCTGGCAGCCCATCGCAGTCGGTCCCCGTTGTGAAGTACGTAGGAAATTTGTACAGCAGCAGCGCATCGAGCCCGTTCAGCTTCTCCAGCAAGTCGACCGCCGTCTTCTCACTCACGCTGTCCTCGTCCACGTCTGCCTCCTGCGCCGGCCCATCAACACCCGCACCACCAGCAGCAGCAGATAAAGAGGGAGAGGAAGACAAAGGCTGAACTTTTTCTGGCGTGACGTCCTCTCGCATATCTGCAACGCCATCTGCGGCACCATGCGCATGAACAGCGGAAGTACCCTCACCATCGTCACCACCACTGTTCTCCGCACTGCGCCGCTCATCTTCCTCCTTGTTTGCATTCCCCTCAACGTGGTTGTCGTCTTCGTTCTTTTCATCGTTGCTGCTGCTGTCCTCCTCGGCTGAGAACTTGTGCGCGTGCTCCATCGGAAGAGAGAAGCGCACGCGACGGCGCGGTGACGGCACTGCGTCACCCGCCGGCTGCGCAGTGTTCGTCACGAGAGGAGGTGTCAGTGAAGCGGCATCGTCCACCTGAGACCCCAACGCATCTCCGCGTTCTTCACTGCCGCTGCTGCTTGTGTTGCTCAACACCTTCTCCTTTTCTTCCTCTTCCTCCTCCGCTGCTGCGTGCAGGACAGCGTCAGACACGGAGTGGTCCACGGCTGCGTCTCGGGTCTCGTCATGCGCTGCCTCGTCGGGCTTCGCAGTGTCGTCTTCGCGTGGGGAGGCATCGACGACAGCGCTGGCAGACAGGGGTGCCTCCGTATTCTCGGGCACTTCCGCAGACGCGGGGTTTTCCGCGGTGGTCGTCGTGTGCACTTCGAAAATATCTTCTTCCTCCTCCACCTCCGCCTCCCCTTCGCTGTCCTTCGTCGTCTTCACAGCACTTTTTTCATCGGGCTGCGCTGCTTTGTCCATCTCCGGCTTTCTGTCCTTCGCAACCTCCCCTCCTTTATCCTGACTCGTCTCTTCGTCCGTCGCAGCTACGGGTGAAGGTCTCACAGTTTCATCGTCACTCTTTAGTACTTCGTCCTTTGGCAAACCTGCAGAGGTAGAAGAAGACGAGGACGCGGCAGGACTTGTCGGCGCAGAGCGCACCACCTCTTCCCCCACCTTCTCTTGGGCTGCCTCGGCCTCCGCCTGTTCGTGCGACGACGCATTGGAGGAAGCTGTGTCGGAGCTCGGCGGCAGATCCCCTCGATCAATCGACAGCGGACGGCCTCCTGACGTTGCGTCGCCGTTCTTCGACACCGGAGTTTGAATAACGGGGGACGGCGCAGAAGTTGTCGGTGCCTGGTCCGTGGTGTCGTGCGGCGCGGCCTCCACGGCGCTCGTGGGAGACCGCGGGCTTGTTTCCGCCTCTGCCTCTGCCGATGATGAGGGTGACGGCGTGGGAGGCGATGAGGGATTCGACGACGCAATCCTTTTCTCCTCGTCCGTGGTATCACCATCGATGCGTTGGGGTTGCGCATCTTCTTTTTCCGGCAGGGGAGTTGCCGGCTGCGTCTGCACTCCCGCTGCTGCTGTCGTTGTTGTCGTCGCTTCGACGCTTGCGGACACTTGACGGGTATCCGCCGTCGACGCTGCATCTTCTTTTTCTCTGTCCTTCTGCGAATCACCACCTTTACCTGGTGCGTCCGCGGCACTTGGTGCCTGGGCCGTTGCATTGATCGACGCGTCTGAAGATGAGCTGCGCTCTGCCTTGTGCTCACCACTGCCGCTGCTCCTCTTCTCGTTGTCCTCATCCATTTGAAAGTTCAGCGATGATGACGAAGAAGACGCAGCAGAGGCTGCCTTCGCTACTTCTGCTTTTGCGACCGCTGTTTCAGCAATCTGCTCGCTTACTACCTCGACCTTACGCGTAGACACTTCTTCTCCCTCTTTCGCTCCCGCTCCCGCTCCCTCCTCTGTCGTTTTCACCTCAGCTGGAATTTGCGGCATCTGGTTGGTGTCCGCACTTTCGTCCGCTGCTTTGGTCTGCGGCTCCAGCGTATTCGACGCGCTGTGCTGCGTGCCGGAGTAGTTGTACACCTCGCCGTGCAGCTCAAAAATAGGCGTAGACGACGTCGACTCCGTTGGACTTCCCTTCTCCCCCGTGCCTTTGTTCTTCTCCCTCTCCTCCCCCTTCGACTCCGCACGGTTCATGCGATCTGCCTCATCGACAGGCTGTGTGACGTTCTTTTTTGGCTTGTGTGCGTCGTCGTACAGACTCCGGCGGGAGGATTCGTGCGTCGCAAAACTGAGCGGAAAGGTGGAGGAGGAGGCGGCTGATGACGTCAGCGTGGAGGAGCCGGCGGCGGAGTGCGAGTGCACCGCCTCCCCATTCCACGACCGCGACGAGGCGTCCGACGGCGTCGCGTTCTTCTCCACGGGGGTGAAGAGGTCGACGCGACTGCCCGCCTTGCTGCCCATCCCTCCGCTCTGCATCGCGATACTGCTGTTGCCGCTGCTGCTCTTGTTGGGGTTGTGGGTGGTGGTAGTGCCGCGATGGGGTTTTTTGGAGGGCACATCACCTTTGACCTTTGCTGTTGCGTTGCTGCCTTCTTCCGCTTTACGATACAGCTCTGCGTCGTCGTTATCATCCTCGTCATCGGGCGGTTCCTGCAGGGACAGCATGGGTGGAGGTGGGGTGTCCGTTGCTGCGCTGTCCCGTCCCCTCCGCTCTCCACTTCCGCCTGCCTCCGTCAAGGCGACAGACGGCGCCTTCATCCCTCGCAAAGTGGAGGACAGGGGGCTGTGAGTCGCTGCTCGAGTTTGCAGGGTAGATGCAGCTGCTGCTGCTGCTGTGGCTCCACTGCTGCCCGGCGGTGATCGCAAAACTCCGCTGCTCATGTCTGCGTCGTCGCATCGATCTGCCACCCCCTGCTGCTGCTGTGACGACGGTGGCGGGGTGGTGCCGCGCCAGGGTCCGAAGTTGGGCCTGCGGTGTCCACCCGTCGTGTGCCCGTCTTCCTCCTCCTCCTCCACCGCCTGCGCCCCACTTCGCTCGCTGTCGTTGTCACCCGGACTGTCCGTTGAGTCGGTGCCCGGCGCTCGCCACAGCGCGCTGGAGAACTGCGCGTTGCCCTTGCCGAAGTTGCCAAACTGAACGAACGTCGGCGAGTTCGACAGCGTGCCCTCCGTCACCAGGGCAGGGGTCACGGGCTCGTGCACGAAGTGGAAGTTGTCGGAGTGCCGGTGCGAACTGTTAAGGCTCTGCGCTGACAGCACTGCGGGCCGCTCCCGCCCTCGCCGCTTCGCTGCTGCCTCCTCCTCCGCCTCTCTTTCTTGTTCTTCTTCTTCACGCGCGCGCAGTGTTCGGAGCACGCAGACTGTGTCAATGATGTAGCGGCGGCGTAGTGCCTGCTCTGCCGCAGTGGCGTCCGCCACGATGGCACGTCGCGCCTCGTCCTCCGCGTTCATCAATTGCGAGCGAAGAGCGGGGAAGATGAGGGACACAGATGGGGTAAAGGGGTGTGGTGCGGGCTGCGGAGGGGATGACAGTGCTGCTTCTGTCATTGCAACTGTGTCTGCGTGTGTTGCCTGTGCGCTGTCTTTGATGGCCGGTGGTGGCTTCTGTCGCTGCTGCTGCTGCTGCTGCAGCTTCGAGCGCTTGGGTGGCGCGTAGAGTTCTTCGCGGATGCCGCGCTTCAACAACGCCGTCGACTTCCCGACTACCGCCTTGCTGCCTGCCGTTGTGGGTTTTGCGCTGACGGGATGGCTGGGGTGATCGACGACGTTGTCGAGGTCGTGCAGCATGGCCAGCAGCCCCAGCGTCACGTACTCGTCCAGGTTCTGCGGTCGGCAGGTGGAGCAGGAGGGCCGCAGCGACTGGGCGTAGGCCACCTCCAGCTTCTCGAGCAGCGCCGCTTCAGCATCGCCGTTTTCGGCACCGATGTCTGCCCACGTCAGCTGCCGTGGCAGCGAGGACGTGTGCGAGGCACCCGTTGTAGAAAGTTGAGAGGGGGATGGGTTGTTGGCGCTGCGGTAGTACTCTGCGCGAAGGGCCGCAGCACAGCGCCGGACCTCTGCGGCTTCCAGATCGGCAAACAAGAGTGGGGCGGAGCTTTTCGACACCTCGCGTAACGCGGAGACGGTGCGTGTGCTGCTACAGGCGGCAAGAATACCATCACTGCGGACAAACTTGCTTCTGCTTTCTGACGTCTCCACGTCGCTACGGATCTTCTTGGCAGACTCTTGCAACTCGTCCCCTGCTCTATTCACTTCCGTTTTCTCCCCCTCATGCTCTTCTGCTTCCACCTGTTGAAGAAGTTCATCCAGCATCTTTTCATAGCGTTGATGCAAGTCCTGCAGAGACGGGGCCGTCCTCCGCTGGCTATTCGCCGACGGAGAGAAGGCGGAGCGGGAGCTGCTCGCCGGATTGCTCGTGCTGTGCTTCTGCGACGGTGCATCGCTCGACGTGTTCTCGTTGACTTGCTGCGAAGGGAAGAGTTGCTGCTGCTGTCGTGGCTGCTTCTGCTGCTCGTACAGGGTTGCGTTGTGCATGGAGGACGAGGAGGCGGAGGGAATGCTTGTAAACACCGATGTCGGCGGTGGCGGCGGCTTCCGCGGCGCGGGTGAGGAGCCGCCGCGCTGGAACGTGGCGCCGGCGTGCGTGTCGCGCGCACGCGAGGAGCTGTTGTGGTGGTGGTTGCTGCCGCTGCGGTGCGAGGAGGAGGACGGTGGGCGGAGGCGGCACACGTACGAATTTGCGTGGAACGACGCGGACGAGGAGGGTGAGAGCGGGGCTGCTCGAGCACCGCGTACAGGTCTCGCAGCGGCAGCGCCCGTGCCGCTCTTTGACGTAATGTGTGTCTGTTCTCCGACTGCTGTTGCTGCGGCTGACTGGGGTGCGCGTGGCAGCGACGGATTCGGAACGCTCAACTTCACCCCTCGTTCTTCTTCCGCACCTGCGTCTGCTTCTGCGGCGACGGCTGCTGCTGCCTTCCCGTTCAGCTGCGGTGGAAAACTCCTCTCCAGCGAAGTCGGTGCCGTTGTGGAAGGCTGCGACGCTCCACTTCCAACTGTACCAGCGGCTGCGGCTGCCGCAGGACTCGCCTCGGCCCACAGCCCACGACGCCGCATCCGCTCCACCTTGTCATCCAACTCTTGTATCTGACTCGTCAGCGCGGCTTCGTACTTTTCCAACCGACGCACCGCTTCTGACGGCGATCTGCCTGTGCGGTACGATGACGCCACGCTGTCCCGCACACTTGCCGCAGGGAGTGGCACATCTGCCCGATGCACCGTGTCCTTCGCGCGTTCGTGTGCGATGAAGTGTGACGGCACACCTGCAGTAGCGGTGGTGGTGGTCGTGGTGGTGCGTGCGCGCGAGGTGCTGCGCGAGGCTGCCTGGGCCACCGCCGCCGCCACCGCGGCTTCTTGCGAGCGCAGCTTTCGTTCCCCTCGCAGCTGCTGCAGCCGGCGCTGGCGCTCCATCGCGGCGTCGCAGTGCTGTTGCCAAAGTCGACGACGTGCCGCCGTGCGAGTGTGCCAGGCGGCATCGAAATGGTTCACGCCGGAGTGGACTCGCGACTGACGCAAGATTTCGCGACGGCGTGCAGCCAGCCGCGCAGCTGCCGACAACTCCACCGCTTCCTCCTCTGTTCCCCGGTGCTCGTGAGCTGCTGAGCGATCAGATTCCTCGTGTCGTCCACGCCAATTCTGCACGGCGCCACCTTTCCCTTTCGAGTGTGGAGTGTGAGCATTGTGGTCATCAGCACCTGCGGTGATCTCCTGCTCACAGGAGCGAGTGATGCGACGCCTGACGTAATCTTCCGCTGCCTGGTAGAGATGTGCGGCCTCCTCTCCAAGCCGGTTGCTGCTGCTCCTGTTGTGGCCGTTCTGATGCTGGTAGTGGTGGTGGTGGTGGCGGCGGCGGCGGCCTCGCGTGGCGGACTCTTTCTCCTTCTTGGCACTCCTCTTCTTGCTGCTGCTGCTGTGGTGATGATGCTGCTGCTGCTGCTCCGTGCGATGACCGTCACGATGCAACTTTGTTGTCTTCGTCTTCGCACGCCGCTCCTGGTCGTCGTCGTCGTCGTCGTCGGACCCCGATGCCGCTGATGACGGGTGGGAGGCCACAACACGCCGTCGGCGCTGCACGCGCGTGCGTCGTCGGTTTGCCGCCTCGACCGCCGTCGAATCATCGGTGTCACTCTGTTTTCTCTTCGTTCTCCTCCGCCCCTCTCTGCGCTGCCGCCGCCGCCGCCGCTCCTTCTCCTTCTGCCGCAGCACTTCGCTGGACGTCAGAGACGTGTTTGTGGCGGCGGTGGTCGCGTCAGTGGACGACGAGGATGTAGAGTAGGATTCGGAGAAGCTGTTGTCTGATCGCGTCGTGGATGCCGCGTCACTGTCCGCGGACGACGACCGCATGGAGAGCGCATCTTTGCGAGTTCGACGGTGGCGATGCCGATGTTTGCTGCTCTTTCTGTAAGCGTCTTTGTTGCTGCCCTTCTGTACTGTCTTCTTCTTCTTCTTTCCGCTACTGCTGCTGCTACGCGGGTGCTGTGCGCGTCGTTGCTGCCCAGCGAGTTTCTCCTCTGCTGCTTCCTCCTCCTCCTTGTTGGTGCGCGGCGCTGTCGACTGCTCCTCCACCGCGTGCGGCAGGGACAACTCTCTCTCTAACGGGATCGGTGGCACGGGCACGCTCCCAGCCGGCCGCGTCTGGCCCTCGTGACTCGCCAATCCCCCTCCCACCTGAGGTGCGGTGGACCCCTCGTTGTCCGTGTGGAAGTCGATGGAGCCGTCCGCTGACGACGTCACCGCCCGTGTGGGGCTCGACCGGGCTGTCTGCAACTTCGCGGGGGAGAGGGCGGACGGGGCCACGGCGGAGACGCTGCGGCCGCGTCGCGCGGACTCGGGCGGCGACGTCACGAACTCCGCCGGGGCCACCGTGACGGTCGTGTTGGTGGCGGTGTCGGCGAGTGTCTGCCGCTCCGCCGTCCCCTCTGTGCGACGATCCTGTCGCTGCTGCTGTGTTGCTTGTTGTTGTTGCTGTTGTGAGGTGGACTTTGCGTCGACGGGACGCCCCGCGCTGATAATTTTTTGTGCCCCTCGCTTGAGCCGGGACGACATGCGGGAGAGACCGGAGGCGAGGCTGTGCGAGTTGGACCGCCGCGAGTGCAGTGAGGCACTGCTCCGATCCGCTTCCATTCCATTTCGACTGTTGTTATTGTTGTTGTCTTCCTCTTCGTCTTCGGTGCCGGACTTGGAGGCGGTGGAGCCGCTCTTGTGCCGGCACAGCAGCGGGGAGTTTTTGCCGCCGACGGCTTTGAGCAGGTCGGTCAGGCTGCTGCGACGGCGCGGCTGCTCCTCGCGCTGACGGGGTGTCGCCGACTCCTCCCCGGCCACCGGTGGCGGCATCGTGTTGCTGTTGATGGTGGTGGTGGTGGTTTGGCGCTTGGGACTTCCTGGTGTGTCTTTCGAGCTGCGAAGACTCGCGTGGGCGATGGTGCTCGTCTCCTGTCGCGGCGGGGAGGCGTGGACGTTGGTGCGGTTTGATGCCGAGTCCACGACCAGCGGCGTCGTCGTTGCAGCGGCGGCCGTGGCGGTGGTGGTGGTGGTGTTGTTGTGCGTGTTGTGGCTGGTCGTTGCGCCTTCCGGCACAAGTGGTGCACTCGATGGGCGGTGGAAGGTCGGCAACGGCATGACAGGCTGCAGGTGCTGGTGCGTGGGGGACGGCGTCAGCACTCCGGGTGACGGGGTGGACAGGGCAGCATCCACAGCCCCACTGCTGCTCCCACCAACACCAGCAGCTGCTGCCAAGTTGAGCTGCGATGCCGTCGATCCTCTTCGCCCTTTCCAGTTCACGGCGGCTGCCGCGGAGGTCCCTGGGAGGCTTGTGGAGACGTTCCGCGGCGAGTTGACCGTCAGCAGCGCGTTCGATTCGTCGAGGGACATGTCAAAAGACTGCACGCGACGCGAGGACACGACAGGGATCATGGATGGTCGTCGCGACCCGATGGTGTTGCCGTCCGCCATAGGCCCTGCAGCCCACCCACCCACGCCGACGGCGCCGGGTAAGATGGAGTGGGTGCCGCCTCGCAGGGAGGCCGCGTTCGTCATCTCGCTCACGGTGCAAAATGCCGGGTCATCCTCGGGCTGTACACTCAGCGAGGAAACGCGGTAGTGCGGCGGCTGCATGGACATCTGCGGATGATGGGAAGGGAAGGGGCCGGCGCCGCCGCCGACGTGCAGCGGCCCACCGCCGTGCGCGGCTTCTTGCGAGCGCGTGCGGAGGTGATTCAAATTGGAGCCGCTGGGCACGTTGCTGATGTGAGGGGAGGCGGAGGAGGAGAGGGACTGACTCCGCTGATGCACCACTCGTTGTTGTTGTTGCTGCTGCTGCTGTGACGGCTGTAACTGCTGCTGCTGCTGTTGCTGTTGTTGTTGCAGCTTCTCCGAGGTTGCAGTGAGGGCACTTGTGTGGCTCGGTGGGTCGTGCACAGGGTGCACTGCCGCAAGTTCTTGCCGCGGAAACGGGGAGGCAAAAGGTTTGTCTGCTGTTTGCGTTGTTGTTGTTGTTCGCCCCGCATCCACAGCCGCACCAGGAGCACTCAGAGGAATAAGTTTTTCAGGAGAGAGCGCACGCGGTGGAGACGGTGTTGAAGTAGCGCCGCTGCCTCGGCTGCCACCACCACCGGCACCGCTGGGGAACGGACCCTTCAGCACGAGCGTTTTGTTGCCCACGTGCAGCGTGGCGGGCGGCTGGGCATTCATCTTGGTGGGCGTCATGAACACCGATTTTGTGCTTGGCGCTGGCGGTGGTGAAGGGGAGGCTGCCGCTCTCGGCGTGGCGAGTTGAGGTGGCGACGCGCCTTTTCCCGACATCCCGGGTGTCGCACTCTCGCCTTCCGCCTCGTCCTCCACCTGAAAATCGATGCTGCCCTTGGAGGACGTGATGGAGTGATTCGTAACCGACGCGGCACGTAATGGTGCCTTGGCAGACCCCCCTCCCACACTCTTCTCCTGCGGCGGTGATCGTCTCTGCGCTGTGTGGGGAATGAGGCGCGGCTGATACGCGCTGCCGCCACTCGTGTCTCGACCCTTCGTCGTCCGTTCCCCATCTTCTTTTTCATCGTCCTCGTCGTCACTCCGGCGGCTGCTATCGCTGCCGGAGCGGTGTCCTCCTGCAGCCAGCGACGGCTGCAGCGGCGTGTCGAGCTGCGCCACCGCCTGCACAAACAACAAACTCGCGTCGTGCGGGGAGGCTGAGCGGGACGGGTGCAAGACGACCGGCGCCTCGACGAGGCTGACCGACGCCGAGGCGGTGTGCTGAATCGTAGACGGCGGCGACCGCACGTGGCTCCGCTGCAGCGGGGGCGGGGAGGCCGTCGAGGAGGAGGCCCGCGGTGACAGTGGCGGGTGTCGGCTGCCGGTCTTCAGCGCCGCTCCGCTCGTCGTGGGCGGCACGCTGCCGGCTGCTAACTTGCTCTTCAGCGGAGGAACGGCGGGGGCTGGGGAGAGGGGAAGCTTCGTGCCAGTGTTGTTGTTGTTGGTGTTGGTGTTGCTGCGCGGCGCCACGTGAGGGCGGTTGCTGGCGCTGCTGCGGCGACTTTCCCCGCCACCGTCGGCGTGCGAGGACGCGACGGAGAATTGGATGGAGGTGGCGGTGGTGGAGTCCTCCGAGGTGTCAAACATTGCTGCAATCGTAGAAGCAAAGGTGCGTTACAGGAAAAAGAAAGGAAGATAATAGCAGAACGAAGAAGTAAACTACACTAGTAGGAAAATAAAAAAAGGTTTTTTTTTTTTGTTGTTGCTGTTGTCAAAGCGGAAAATTGGAGTGAGAAGAAAAGTCTAGAGGAAAAGACACACACGTTCAAATTGAAAAATAATGAGAAAAGAGCAAAGCAATCTAGAGTCTAAGAAAAAAACAACTGGAAATAATAATGAAAATTGCGATCCGTTTCAGCAAACAGAACGCACTTAAAGGTGAAGTTAAGCAAAGCGAGCGGTGTTCTGTTATCTTATACAACAGTGAAGAGGATGGAGGGGAAGTAAACTCCACTCGATCCCCACTTCGCTTCTCCGGCAAAGTAGTGTAGTAGTTGCAACCTGTATCTATGCGCAGATGTAAAAGTAGAGAAAAATTGCGTGAGTGTGCAGTTGGCGACGTGGAGGAGGTCAGAGGTAGTGGAAAATGCGTGGAGAAGGAGTAAAACAGAGATCGAAGGTTGCATTCATGTAGGGAGGAAAAAAAACTCTTTTTTTTCAGAAAGACTGCGGCCGCTGGCGACAGCAGCGAAACGGGTGCATCGATAAATGATAGCGGACAAATGACATGTACATATAACCATCTCCTTTTTTTCGCCATTAGGGTATCCGTACCGCGCAAACAGTGCTTTTCATCGCCTGGTCATTTTCCTAAATTTATATATATGAGCAAAACTTTGGATAGAGAGTATCGTCATAAACGTTTCACCACGTCACATAACAGAAAAAAAAAAGGTTACGAATCCCTTTTTGACACTTTGTCTTCCAACAACGAGCGACGCCCTAAAATTTGTTCCAGCGAATCATATGCGCGGGCGAGAACCGGGGGCTCTTCACCTTCGCCCGCTCCGCTGCCTCCGCCGTGGCGTAGCCCACACTCACCAGCACCGGCACCGTGCACCGCTCCGGCACCTTCAACACCCGCTTCACCGCGTCCTCGTCGATGCCCTCCATCATGCACGTGTCCCACCCCGCCGCCGTCGCCAGCTGCACAAACGTCGTCGCAGGGATCATCGTCTGCTTCCACGCGTACCCGGCACGGCTGACCGGCACGGAGATGAGCGGTGTTCCCGTGGCCCCGCTGTACCACGAGCTGAGCACCGACTTGGCCGCCGCCATCGTCTGCATCGGGCCGCCGTGCATGAAGTAGTAAATGTTGCGCAGGTACGCGGCGCCGTAGAGAGGGCCGTAGTAGCCGTTCTCTAAGCCCATCTCGAGGGACTGGGGCGCGTTGCACTCCGGCTCCGTGTCTCCGATGAACGCGACGGTGACGGGGGCGTGCAGCACCGGCGGCTGCCCGAGTGCCGCCTTAAAGAGCTGCTCACGGACAGGCCCCTCGGTGACGACGATGACGTACCAGCCCTGCAAGTTGAAGCCGGTGGGCGCGCGCGTCGTCGCCTCGAGGACGCGCTTCAGAGTGTCCATGTCGATGGGCCTGGCGGGGTCGAAGTGACGGCAGGTCCAGCGGTGCCTCACACACGCTTCCACCGCATCCAAAGAGGTGGCGGTGGTGGAAGGGTTGCTCTTCATACTACTGTTACTATTGCTGCTGCTGGAAGTGGCAATGGTCGATGCTGTCGTGTTGCCTGCCGCTGTCGTCGCGGCTGCGTTGGAGTTGTTCCACGCGATCAGGCGGCGCAGCATGGCGAAGAACCCGTCTTTTTGGTGCGGCGTGTGCGGTGCGTTGGGCCCTCCCGCGGCGGCGGCGGCGGATGCGGTCACGGCTGCGTTCTGCGCTACGCGAAGACAACCACCGTGACGAAACATTTGCTCTTTGGTGTGCTTTTGAAAGAGATGCTGTGTGTGAGGAGATTGTTAAGTAATTGTTATTGTTTAAGCCAACAAATGATGCAGGCGCGACTAAAAAAAAAAAAACACGTGACAAATGTAAAAAGCACTTTTGATGATCTCGATATGACTATAAAAATGTGTGTATGTGGGGGAGCTTCAAAAAGTCCTTCCTGCTCACGTTGACAGTTTAAGGGAGAGAAGGCGAAAGTTAGAGAAAGTGGCCACTACTATTCATCGCTTCGAAACGCAAATGTCGCGCTCAACTCAAAGCGCCACACCTTCTCGATACGCCGTATCTGTGCAACGTCTAGCACTGCTGTTTCAACGCCAAAAAAAAGCTTTTCACCTCCTTTTCTCGCTTTCGTTTCTTCAGTTTCTTAAATCGATTCATATACAGAAAAAAACAAAGAGGCCACTAATTCGGCCACATAATATATATAGTAGACATAGAAAACAAAAAACAAAAAAAAAAGCAACAGAGTGTATTTATTCCGTACGATTCCCACTACTATTATGTGCGCACAACTACCTGGTATCTTACGTAACGGTACTGTGAATTGAGCTTCAGAAAAAAAAAAAAGAAAACTACAAGTATAGATAAATTTAAAGAAAAACAGAAAGGTTCCAATTGAAAACAAAAGGTTGTGAGTTCATGAGGCGCCGTGAGGGAAGTAAACTGCATTCGCTAACAGGATGCGATGCAAAAGTAAATTCACAAATCTTTGCGCTCTACAAGCAGCTGCACCCCACAGTCACCGGCGATTCGAGAAAAAAAAAACAGAAAGCAAAGGCTTCAGGCAGGGGAAAGACTACAGACGGCATATAAACATGTTTTGGTCCAAAATGAAAACGATTTAAAGCGTACAGGCAAGGAGCGCGAGTGTATGAAAAAAAAAAAACGATTCTCCAACAATAAGTGTGTGTGTGTGTGTGTGTGTATGAGACATACGTGGGAAAGACTGCAAAAGTACTTTTATGCTGAGTCTAGTGAAACAAAACAAAAAAAAAAAGCCAAGAGGATATTCAAATAGGCCACTTAAAACCTAATGCTGCACGCAAAAAAAGCGGTGTTACTTAATTTAAAGAAAAAAAAGCCAATTTTAAACAAAAATAATAGTTTAGAAAGTCAGCGTAGCCGCTAAATAACAACAACAACAAAAAGAAAAGACATGCAAAGACGAAGGTGGTAAAGGCCACTTCGCTTTCCACTCTCTCCAATAATGTTTCTCCTTTTGTACAGTAGAAACGGGAAAAAAGAAAGGAACAAAAGCATCGGTGCTGCTGCTCGTATCGTCTTGAGAATAATAGTATGAAAACAAAAGGAAAAGAGTTGGAAATTGGAGAAATTGACAATGCTAACCTAGTAGTAATAAAACCTTTTTGTTCCACCCTTTCACGAGCACTCCTCCACTTCCATTCCCACCGCACACGGCACGCGGGGTCCGGCAAAGTACGCCACAGGGCTGTAGTTGAGCGCCACGGCCAGCCCGTTGCTCGTCGTGTGCACCGTCTTCGCCCCTCCAAACCGAGCAGACGTCATCAGCAGACCGCCACCGTCCGCCGTTGATCCGTCCGTCTCTCCGGCACTTCCGTCGGACGACGACGACGCAAAGTCTCTCACCTGCTTCACACTTCGCACCGACGCCCTGGCGCCGGGCACACTGTGCTGCTTGGACGAGGAGCGAGAAAGGAGCGTGGCCCGCATGCGCTGCGCTCGCAGGGCACCGCCGCCGTTGCCGGCCACCGCCGCGGAGAGGCAGCTGTGCCCGGTGCCGCAGCACGCCTGGTAGGACCGACCCACCGTAGCCACGCCATGGACTTTTGTCGCACGCGTCTTGTCCGCCAGAAACGGATCAGCCGACACGATCGGTGGGAGCACCGACACAACACCGCCGCCGCCCAGACGCGCGGACGCTGCCCGACTCCCGCCACCACCGGCACTTACGCCGCGGCTGCCGCTCTTTTGCAAAGCGGACGTGACCGGCTTCGCTCGGGCGCTGCGCATCTGGCGCGCGCGGCTGACCTGACCACCGCTGTGGTGCACCGGCTCCCCCTCCCGCACGCAGTGGTAGTGCAGCGAGCCGGCGTAGGTCGCGGCGCTGGTGGTGTTGCGCGGGGTGCACCAGCACGCGTGCAGCGGGTGGTCCTCCACGTCCTCCCGCAGCACATTGCGCCGCGGTGCCACCGACCCTGGCAGCACAGGCGCCACCAGCACACTCGACATCCCGTTGGGACGCAGCACGAACCCTTCCTGCGCGTACCACGTGGCGGCGGCGCGCTCGCTGCCGTACTGGCTGGCGGTGCTGCGCGTGTGCACGTCGGCGCAGGGCGGGGCGCGGGTGTCGACCTGCAGCGGGTGGACGTGACGGCGGAAGGCTGCGGCCTCAGCCATGACCTGCGCGATGCGCTGCGGTGTTTCGAAGCGGGCGGCGCGACGCTGCTGTGGGGTGCGATGACGCGGCTGCGGGGCGGTGAGCGCGCGGGGCGGGTCCGCGGGCGGGGAGGAGGGCGTCTGAGCGTGGTCGACGGGCTGCGTCTGTGGACGGCTCTCCGCGTCTGATACGGTATTCTCCGCGTCATCGCCCGTTGCCTTCATCGCTGGGTCTTCTTCACCATTTTTCAGTTTCTCAAAAGCATCTTCCCCACTTTTCTGATCGCGTGGCGGAGGGGAGAGGGAGGTAGAGTCGTGCGTGTCAGCGCTGTCCGAGTGTGCCGCCTGGCGCTGCGCCAGCACCGTCTGCAGTTCACGCATGAGCCCTGGCTGCATCACGCGGGTGCCGTCCAAGTCGACGCGCAGGTGCTGCTGCCGGCCGCGGTACCGCGCCGACTGCGCAGGCGTCAACTTCTCAGCATCCTCTTCTCCTTTTTCCTTCTGCGTGCTCAAACGTGCATTTTCGTTCTCGTGCTTCGTGCTGTTTGGTTGGTCTAGACGAGGCAGCAGTGTGTTGCCGGAGCGGAAGATACCTTCCGGGGTGCAGGCGTACTCCAGACGCACCTCGGTCGCCGGCGCCGCGCCTTCCAACTCCACTACACGCAGCGTCTTGTTTTTAAAGTCGGTCACGAGCTGCAGCGTCATGCGGGCGCAGCGCCACGTACAGGCTGGATTGCCGCCCAGCCGCAGCACGGCCAGCCGGGAGGACAACGACGAAGCAGTTTCTGCCGTTGCCTGCGGTATCAGTCCGCGCAGCACCGCCGCCACATCCGCGTCCTTGAAGGCGCACTGAAACAAGGAAAGCTCTTCGAGGGGCGGGCACGTGGCCAGCCAGCAGCCCAGCTGCTCCGCTGCAGTGGTAGGAGTGATGGTTGTTGCTGCAGTTGCTGCTGCGGCGGGGGACAACATCGTATCCGCTTGCGAAAGATCATACGGTGTGCCGTTGAGATCATCACTGACATTTTCAACTGCTCCGGTCTTCAATAATGCACCAGCGGAGCCGAGCGGGTTGCCACTGAGATGCAGCACTGTCAGGGTGGGCAAGTCGCGAATCGCCGATAGCAGCGGCATCACAACGGCGGGCGTTAAATTGTTGTAACTTACATCCAGCACCGCCAGCGCTGTGTTGCGCGCGAGAACGGAAAGGGCGCTGCAGGGGTGTGGGCAGGAGGGCAAAGAAAGAGGCTGGGTGAAGCTGTCGTTGCCCAGCTGATAGCCCGCGAGCAACACCTGTGCAAAGGGCTGGAGAAGGGCGAGGGGTCCTGCGGAGGTGAGGCTGGCGTCAGACAACAGAGGAGCAGCAGCAGCGTTCAGATCCGCGTCGTCTTCCTGCGCAGCGTCCACGAGCGTCAGTACCTCGTTCAGCCGATTGAGCTGCGTCCGCAGATGGCCGAGCTGCTCCTGGCGGAATGGCTCCAGAGGGCTGCCTCCGTACTTCTGCGCTGGCGTGCTGGAGGACTGACCCATGATAAAGAGAAACGAAGGGGTTTTGAAACTCTGTTTTCTTTGCCTGTTTGCTCTTGTTTATTTTTCTTCGAAAATGTTGGGTTGCGGAACAGATCGCTTTTCTCGGATCTGAGATAATGAAGGGCAGGTTGAGAGAGAAAATGAAAAGAAGGGCAAAGACAGGCATTTATAAAAAGTCGACATGGTTGCGGGGACGAGCAAAATTGGATTGTTTCCTTTGTTCATACCTAAACAGATGAGCTTGAGGCGGTAACGTTGAGTCAAAACAGTTCCGTCTGCATTTGTGTCGTGCCAGGGAGCACTAAATTTTTTTTTTCACAAGTGTTTAGCTGCTCAACACAGACTAAGGCGTCGTCCTAAAAGGTGAAATTTTTCTTGAGTTTTAGTTCTTTAGACTTCTTTTTCTAATGATACATTAATACAGTGGAGGCAACTAGAGTTGTTTTTGTACATTGAAATACACAGTCACCAACCAAAAAAAAGGCAAATTGGGAGCGTCTCTTGGTTTTGCTCGAGGTTTTTTTTTTTTACATGAAAATCGAAAAAGACAAAATAAAAAACGCCCAACACTAATTTTGAAAACGAAGATCGGAGTCATCACTGTGACTACGGCTGACGCAGCAGCTCGCGTGCGGCACTGCGGTTTCCAATTTCGGCCGCCAACAGCAACGCCGTCCGGCCTTGACCATCCGTCAGCTGCGTGTATGTCCGCCAGCTGGCGGACACCCCTTCCTTCTCACCTTCCGCCGAAACCTCCGCAGCGGAGGTCGGCATCAGCGTCGGCGCCCCCCAGTGTCGCGTCGCCTGCCACCGCTGCAGCTGCGCGGTGATAGTGGAGGACTGCACCAACGCCGCCACCGCATGCGCGCGCGTCGACTCGGCGTGCGTGTTGGCGGCCGCGAAGACGTCCGCTGCCGTGTGGAAGGACGTGGGCAACACATCACGGCCTGTGCGGCGCAGCGGCAATCCGTGCAGGGGCACCATTTTATTGTCGCCGAACTCGTCGCGGAGACGATCGCGCAGCGTGCGGAGGATGCGACTTAGCCGCGCGGCATAGTCAGCCTCTTCATCCTTCTCGACATCTTCCTCCTGTTGCTGTTGTTGATATTGTGTCTTCTCGCTCTCCGCGACAGTTGCGGGGGCAAAACGAAGAGAGGAAGAGGAAAACGCAGAGAGGTCGCGTTTCATGAGGACACAGGCGTGCAGCGGGGTGCGGCCCTGTGCATCCACCGCCGTCACGCTCGCCGGACACATCGCGGACACCATCTCCACCGCTTCCGCAAAGCCACACTCCGCCGCGGCGTGCAGCGGCGTGCGTCCGTGTGCGTCGGGCAGACCCCACAGCATATTAAGCACATCGTGCTCGCTCGACACACCCGAGGCCGCATCGCGCTGCCGCGTCGCCGTTTGCAAGTCGGCCAGCAGCTTCAGCAGCGCGGGAAGGCGATGGACAGCGCGACACGCCGTGTGGCACAAAACGTGCAGCGGTGTCTGCCCCTGCGCATTCGTCAGCAACCAGCAGTGCGACGGGGAGAGAAGGTGGTCGGCGGACTGCCACTGCCGCAGCACGAGTCGACGCTGATCCACACCACTCGCCTCTTCTCCCTCCGCTGCTGCGGCTGCGGCTGCCGTGGTCGTCGCGCTCTCCCCGTCGTTCGCGTCGGTGCCGTTGACGCGCTGCGGCATGGTGTTGTCGGCGCCGTCGAACTGACTCGACGTGATGCTGCGGTCGTCCTGCGTGTCATCGCCGTAGCAGCTCGTGTTGTGGCCGCCGCTGGCAAAGCTGCTGTTGACAAAGGCAGAGGTCGTCTCTTCTCCGCTCACCTCACCATTGGCGCCGATACCATCAAAAGCGTCAGCTCCACCGCTGTTGGCTGGCGTCGCCCACGGCTTGCGGCGTCCCGCTCCGCCGGTCCCGTTGCCGCGCCGTGTGGCGGGCTGACTCGCGCGCTGGCGTGGGCTGCTGCCGACTCCGTCCTGCGAACTCGGGCGGCGACTGCCCCGCAGACTTCCCCCACCGCTGCCACTGTTCGCGGTGTTGGGGTTGGCGTTGTTGTTGTTGTTCCGGTTCAGGCGGCGGCGCAGCGCACTTTCATTCGCCGTTGCCGCCCCTGCCGCTCGCTTGTAATTGCTGCCGGTGCTGCCTCGCTGGCTCTGCGTGGCGCTCTCCGCCTCCATCGCGTCCAGCACGCGGGACAGCACGCGGTGATCACGGGAGCGATTCGCGCGGGCGTCGGCGCGGCGGTGCCGCCCGGCGGCGTTGGCCTTACGATCCGGTGCGGTGTAGAAGAGCAGCTGCACGAGTTCTTCGATGTCGTCGGCGGGCGTGGCGAGTGCCTGCGCGGCGAGGTGCAGCGGCGTCAGCAGGTTCGCTCCGCTCTGCGCGTACGGCGTGGCGTTGTACTGCAGCAGCACCCGAATCAACGCCGTGCGGCCCGGCCACGCGTTGACGTCGCCGTGCTGCGCTCCTTTTTCGGCGATGCCGGCACCTGCGGATGGGGGAATGTCAGCCCGCTCCGTGCTCAGCCGCGGCTGCCGCACGGCCAGGAAGAGCGGCGTCTCGTCATTGTCGTCCACCTCGTCCACCTCCGCGTAGAAGGACAGCAGCAGCTCCGCAAACTCCACATGCCCGTCGGCGACAACGCGATGCAGCAGTGACCCGCCACTCGCCAAGCCGCTGGGCCGCATCGAGCTCGCCTGCCCTTCCGCCAGCAGTGCCGTCGCCATGCGCAGCTGTGCGGCGGTGACGGCGGTGTACGGCGCCGGCTGCTTCATCAGCATTTCGAGGGCGGTCATGTGGGTCTGCTTCTCCTCCGCCTCGACATCCACCAGGGCTGCACCGCCGTTGGCGTAGAGGAACTCGATCGGCGAGGCGGCGACGTCCGATCCGGCCAAACCCGCACTCGACGCGTTCGTAATACTGCGCCGTGCCCGTCCGCTGCCGCCAGCTGCGGCGTTGAGCGATCCGCTGCGGTGCGAGGTGCGACGACCCGAGTAACTCCGCACGGAGGGTCTGCGTGCACCAGCCGCGCTGCCCGGCGTGTTGAGCAGCTCCATCGCCGCGTCCGACCCGCCAGCCGCGGCCGTGCTGAGGAGGTGATTGGAGTGCTGCAGCAGCGCCTCCACGACGGCAGGGTGCTGCTGGCGCACGGCGACGTGCAGCGGGGTCCAGCCATCGCGATCCGCACGGCCGACCTGCGCCAGGGAGCCGAAGCGCAGCAGCAGCCGCACGGCGTCTTCGTTGCCAACGAGCGCGGCGTAGAAGAGCGGCGTGCGACCTGCCATGTCGGCAGCGTTGATGTCCACCTTCGAGTTTACGGCCGCGGCAACGGAGATGGGGGCCTCGAAGGCTCCACTGCCATTGCCAGCGTTCGCCGCAGAGCTTGTCGCTGCAGCACCACCACCACCACCACCACCGTTGCCACCCCCTGCGGTTGTTCGCGCGTGCATCTGCATGACCTGCGGCGACAGCAGCAGCTCCAGCACAGACGGCGCGTGGGTGCAGAGCGCGGCGTAGTGGATCGCGGTGGCCCCTTGCGAGTCGCGCTGCATCGGGTCGACGCGGTAGTCCATGACCAGCCGCCGGATCAGCTCCGGGTGGTAGTCAAGGATGGCCTGCTGCAGCGGTGTCAGCCGCAGCGGAAGTCGTCCGGGAAACGGCTGTGGACGTCGCGTGCTGTGCGGGCCTTTCAGACGGCTGCTGGAGGACTGCCGGGTGGGCACGGCGGTGTGCGCCGACCCGGACAGCGACGCCCGACTCGCGTACGACTCCTCCATCAGCGCCTCCTCAACATCAGCGTCGTCGTAGTACGAGGAATTATTATTGTTGTTGCTGTTGGCCATGGAGTTGTTGCCGTCATTTCCCGCCGTGGCTTGTGCCTCGGCGAAGCGCACGTACGGCAGGTCAAGGTCATCGTCTGGGATGTACCCCTGCAACACCGCACCAGCCTTCAAGAGCGCATCGATCACGTCTGCGGTGGTGGTGGTGGGAGAGAGGAAAGACCACCACGTGCCCGCCTCGCGCCCGCCCAAAAACGGCTTCTCCACCTGTCCAGCACTGTTGGTCGTCGTCGCTGTCAAGGCGGCCACGGCATTCCCGCTGAGGAAACTTGCTTGGGTAGTGTTGGTGTTCCCGCTGGCACGACGCGCGCTAGAGCTGGTGGAGCGCTCCTTCGTTGCCGCAGACCTGCCGGGGCTGTTCCCACCAGCACCACCGCCTCCTTTCACGTCCTGCGTCAGGTTGGGAAGCGGCAGCGGCGGACACAGGATGTAGTTGCGCTGGGCAGCGGGTGTGAGTTGGGTGAAGGCCACCGCGTTGCGGGCCGTCACGCTGAGCGGCGCCGCGACGACCATCGTCGTTGTTGGGGAGGCCGGCGCGGCTGCAGTGTTGTTGGTCGATGCCGTCGTCGTTGTAGCGCTGGCAGTGCCCACATTCGGCGCGCTCCCGGCAGGGGCGGCAGACGTCTCCGGTGCCGTAATGGCCCCTGCTGCGACCGTGTACAGCGTCTGCACATACTTCACATCGTTTCGAGCCGTCCCGTGCCGCAGCAGCGACAGCACCGCCGACTCCCCATACGCGTTCTCGTACTCGAGGGAAAGGCCGTGCTCCGTCAAGACGCGCAGCACCTCCGGCTGGGCGGCGGCGTAGTGGACCAGCGAGTACCGCCCATCCGCCGAAATCTGCGAAACGGCGTCGCCCTGCTTCAGCAGCTGCTCGACACGCGCCACATCGCCGCGGGCACAGGCGCGGGCCAGGCGGGTCTGCGTGGCGTTCACCAACCCGCCAAACGGCATCGGTGCACCGAAGAAGTGGAGGAGACGGAAGGTGAGCGTGTCGCCGCGTGCGAGGGCGATGGTGGTGGCGGAGCGATGAAAAGAGTCAAGCAGCGTCAGATCAATCTCGAGCCGCTGCTGCTGCTGCTGCTGTGACAACGAGGAAAGCGTCTGCGTGTTGTTGTTCTGCGGCTCGTTCTCCGACACGGTGTTGTCCTCGTTTATTGTCTGTTCGTCCTGCGGTGCGGATTCGGTAGGGGCTGCGGCGGTGACGTTGCAAACATCCCGCAGGTGCCACCACGTGGCGGGCACCGTATCCAGCGCATTGGATGGGAGGTCACTCCGCATCGCCGGCTGGTCCTTCGACTCCTGCCCATCCTTGTCACCGCCTTGTCCACTGCCGTTGTGAAGGCCGCTGCCGCTCTCCTCTGTTTTGTATGGGTAGACAGTCATGAGCACCGGCAGGGGGCGACGATGACGGCCACTACTCGCAACACCGTGACCACCACCAACACCACCAGTACCGACTGCTGCGGACGGCGTGTTCGCACTAGGCAGTGCGGCGGCCAGACTCTGTCGTTGCTGCAGCGCGGTCAACATCGACTCTGCCGCAGCGGCGGAGATCACAAACGCACCTCCTCCGCCAGCCGCGCCTGACACACTCGTCGAGGTCAGGGTGTGACTGGGCGAGACGGGAACGCTGGCGGAGGGCGACGCACCCGACACCTTCGCCTTGCCGCGCTGCGAGGCGTTCTCCGTTGTGCCGGCGCTGGCTTTGCTGATGGAGGTCGACCGCGCTGACGACTGCCGCAGGGTGGCGAGCTGGTGTTGCCGCAGTGCCCCCACGACCGTCTCCTGCTCTACCGCATTCAGCAGCGAGTACGGCAGCGCGACGACACCACGCGCGGCGCCAACCGCGTTTAAATTTCCTAACATCGACGTCACCGTCGCGACGGCGGTGGGCGACGACGACGACGACGAAGCGGGTGTCGGGGAGGGCCCGGCGAGGAGAAGAAGGCGCAGCAGCTGCGCGTGATCAGCACGACTCACGACGTAGTGCAAGATCGTCCCCGACACACTCACCTCTTCGTGTTTGGCAGTCGCAGCCGCCGCAGCAGCAGCATCCGCCATCCCATCTGCCCCCAGCGCCGCGGAGTGAGAGCGCGACACCGCCACCGAAGCTTTCTTCTTTGCGTTTTTCTTCGCCTCGTTCGCACCAGATCGACCACCAGCCGATGCATCCTCTCCCCCGCTGTTGGCGTTGCCACCACTACCACCACCGCTGATGCCGTCGCCAAGGCCGTCGGCGCCCGCCGCTGCCGCCGCAGCTGCAGCGATGGAAGCTGCGTCGGAGGCCGCAAGTTCCTCGTGGGGGACGGCAAAGGAAAAGGTGTCGTTGATGCTGGCCCCGCAGTGAATCAGGTAGGCGATGACGTCCCGAGCGGCTTCACTGTTGTTGCCCGACAGCAGCATCATCGCAAGCGGAGGAAGCTTGTCTACAACACCACCACCACTAGTCGCCGCCGCACCAGCAGCAGCAGTAGCAGCACCGCCCGTCGAATGACCCTCACTCAATCCAGTACTCGTGACACCAGCGGCAGGAATCGCAGACCCGTCGTAACCAGCATAAGTTTCCCCGGCTGCGACACTGCCGCCCTGACCGCTATCGTCTTTCCCCTGCAGCAGCTGCAGCTGTTGCTCTATTGTTTTTCCCACCACACTGCTGTAGAATGCAGGTGGGGGTGTCTCGCGCGCGTTCACCGGGTCCGCGCCGCGCTCAACAAGTTCCTTGATTTTGGTCAAGTCGCAGGCGAGGCAGGCCTCCATGAGCTGTTGGTTCCACGTGTGCCGCGGGTCTTCTTTGTTGCTCAGCGCTGCCTTGTGCCGCGCCGTTCGCTTGCCCGAGGGAGCGGCAGGAACTGCAGCCGCATCTGCCGGAGTGGACATCGAGAAGCTGTTGTTTTTCTGTAAGTGTTGATCTTACTCGTCTCTGGTTGTGCTGTCTTCAGTCGACACGCACGGCGTTGTGGAGAACACAGCAGGAAATATTATGTTGTTTTTTTAAATGCACCACAAAAAAAAAGACCGTTTTTCTTTTTTTTTGATCACACACACACCTACGTAGCAACGCAAAAAAAAGAAAGGTGATATGACGAGATGGTGGTGAGAAAAGTGAGAGAATACTTTTGAAAGTATTATTCTGCAATTGAAACCGGAAGAAATGGTGCGTAACCCACAATACAGATACAGAAGCCACACAGAATATGGATTTTTTGCGCAAGAGTCCAAAATTCTCACTAGGAGAAACAGAGACGGCGTTTGGTGACCCGAGTGTTTCTCATTCGCTTTCTCGCCTCGTTAATGCAATTTCAATTGTTTCAAAAAAAAAAATAGTATACATGCCTCTTGAGAAGGCGTCTCATTCACACAAACAATCGCAACCGCACTCACCTCTATGAATGGGGTGCCTCTGTTTTCCTTGATAGCAGATCATCGGGATTTGAGCCACTTTTATCGTTCAAGCTACTGCAGCTGTTTGCGCATCGCTTCGCGTGCCTTGTACAACTGTGCCAGCTGCTGGTCGGCCGCCGCGTTGCCGGTCGACGGGAACTGCGGAAAGTACGGGTTGCTGGACGCTCCCGCCGCACCACCCGCAGTTATACCGCCGCCCCCGCTGCTTGTGTTGTTGTTGTTGTTGTTGCTTGACGTTGGCACATGAGCAATGCCGGCGATTGTAGGTGGTGGTGTGACCATCGATGGTGGCCCTGCCGTGCTGCTGTGACCGTTCATACCACCATCGGGAATAGGTTGGAGATGAAAAGGACGTGTGGGGCTGGACGACAGTGCACCACCACGACCACCACTACTAGTGCTCCCCGCAGTTGTGCTGCTGCTGCCGCCTGCAAGCGGCGCTGACGTGTTTCCCACCCACGCATTCATTACCTTTCCTCCGCCCAGCGCAGCACTCATCCCATGACTGGTTCCAGCGTACGGGGCACCCACAGCAGACGCATGCGTCGTCGTCGGAGGAGCTGTAGGCTCGCCGGGCTTTGCTGTCTCAAGCGACCGCGCAGATGCCGGCGTGAGCTGCTCAGCTGGCATGTGTGTGGGCAACGACGCCAGCCGATTGCTCGCGCGTGCGCTTGCAGGGAAGTGAATAGCATCGTAGCTGGCCGACGTTGCACCAACAGCCGTACCGTTGTTTTGCTCGTGAAGCATCATCGTCGCGTGCGCAAAAGTAGCCGCACCACTTGCCTTGTTAGCGCTGTTGGTGTTGTAGGTTGTCGTTGGAGGGGAAGTTGAGGAGTGGATGGAACTCACAGCAGAGGATTGAACAGGCGCCGAGGACGGGTAGGCACGAGAGAGCGAAGATGCCTGCACCGGCGCGGAGAGGGCCTGATACCCAACTCCGTCACTACTGCTCATACGCACCTCATCAACAGCTTCACTGGAAAAAGCCGACGAAGGTTCTGCTGCTGCGCCTGCTGCTGTCGCTATCACCTCTGCTGTTGAAGAAGTTCTTGTAACTGTCGCCAGTGGCGTCATTGCCTCCAGCGCGGACGTTGCAGCGGGTGCGACGCCAAGTACGTTACGCAACTCGCTCGCCAGCCCTGCCTGCTGCGCCGCACTGCGACTCTGCTTTTCTTGCTGCTGTCGTTGCCTTTGCTGCTGCTGCACCGCCAGTTGCACCTGCTGCTGCCGCGCGCTGAACCATCGCTCGAAGTCGCGCACGAGCTGCTCCTGGGCGTGCTTCAAGTAGGCGTGCATACCGTCAATTTCCTCCTTGTCCTGCCGCAGCTGCGCGGCACAGGTGTTGTACGACTCCTTGGTGGCGCGCAGCTCGTCCAGCCACGCCGTTTCCTCGGCATCCACAACGTCGCTGCCGTCTGCTGCCCGCTCCGCACGGCGTCGCTGGATCTTCGTCTTGAGCTGCTTCATTGTGTCAACGCAGGCGTTCAGCTGCTGCGCTGTGGCTTTGCAGGCGTCGTACTTGGGCTTTAGCAGCTGCTTCGTCTCCTCGACCTTGTGCTGTGCTTCGTAGGAGGCTTTGAAAGCCTCGAGGGCCTGCGCGCGGTCTTGCACCAGGTGCTCGTCGAGCAAAACATCCACGGCGGAGCGAGAGTCCCCCGGGCTGCTGGAACCGTCGCTGGCACGACTCTGCTTCCCACCGTCCTCGCTGTTCCCCATCTCCCCAGCTTGCCGCTGCTGCTGCTGCTGCTGCAGACCTTTTTTGCTTTCGAGAAATTCGGTGGCCGCCGCCGCCTCCGCCTCCGACAGCTGCCCTTGCTGAGCCAACGTTGTGACGCGTGTTAGCGCGGCTTGTGCGGCAGCGGCGTTGGCAGCGCGGGTCATGGGCGTCGTGGTGCTCGGCGAGGAGGGGACTGCTGATGTGCTGCGTGCAAAACTGTGGGACTGACGGAGCTGGCGGATTAAGGTTTGCGCCTCCTGAAACACCTGCTGACGCAGCTGCAGCAACTGCTGCTGTGCACTCTCCCCGTCTTGCGCATTTGGGTCGGCAAATTGCGTGAAGAAAGGCGGCGGTGCGTTGGCAGCGGCACCTGCGTCGCTTGGATTTGTGTTGACGGGAAGTGGTGTTTGCGCTGGTGCGTTGTACCGCATACCACTGCCAGCACCACCGCCACCACTGCCGCCGCCTGCTCGCTTCAGCACCGTCAGCAGCATCTGCAACTCGTTTTCTTTCAGCTGCAGACTTTCCCGTAACGTGGCAACTTGCGCTTCGCTCTCTTGCAGCAGCGCTCGCTGCTCCTCCGCCGCAGCTTCCGCCTTTACAGCCACTTCCGGCTTCACGCCGCCACGACCACCACCATTGCTTGCGCCGTGCTTCACAAGTCGTTCTCGCAGCACATCGTAGCAGTAGTACATGCGCGCCATATCACCGTTGAACCCGGTGAGACGAGAGTCCCAGTCACCGTCGACGGCGGCGCGCTGCACGTAGGCGTCCACCATTCCTCGGCACACATTTTTCTCATCGTCTGTCAGCACGCGATCAGCAGCAGCGGCAGCTGTGGTGTCACCACCACCACCACCATTTGCTCGCAGGTAGGCTACCTCGTCTTTTAGCTGTGCCACCTCCGCCTTCAGCTTCCGCACGAGCAGCACGGGGTCCGTTTCCACGTTCACCTGCGGCGCCTGCTGGATCATCGCGACACGCTGCGCGAATTGGCAGGTGCTGATCGTCTCCGCCACCTGCGAGGCCACCACGTGGGCAGTGGCCAGCATCGCCGTCTTGCAGTTGCGTCCAAGGCTGTCGCGCAGCACCATCGTGAGGAAGGAGTTGCGGTAGGGGATGTGATCACGCACCCCTTTCGCCTTCTCGCTGAGCGCCACGATGACCTGCTCGAGAAAGTGAAGGGAGAGATTGATGTGTTTTGCCTCCGTCAAGATCGTGCCAGAGACACCTGTCTTGCTCACACGCTCACTTCCAGCCAAATCGACAAGGTTCAACTTCGAGCGGCGCACCGTCGAGGAGGCCGACGATCGCGCTTCGATGTAGACCGTAAAGATGCAGTGCGACCGCGACGACGTCTTGTTCATGGGTGTCTCGCAGTACAGTCGATTGGTGTCGCCAAGAAATAACAGATTCAACGCATCCGAGAGCGTCGGTGCACTGTGCTGCTCCAGACCCTTCAGCACAATGTCCTCCTCCATCTCATGAATCGACACGGGCGGCAGCTCCTCCAGCGTGCGAGCGTCGTGGCCGTGGTTCAGCAGATCCTGCCCCTTGTCGTTGTAGATCTGGAGGTAGGACATGGTGATGGTGAAGGTGGTGGCCGCGTCCTCGCCCGAGGCCGCCCCCTCGCGGCGACGTCGCTCGAGGGATTAATCCGCGGTCCTGATAGCTCTCCGTGCCGCCGGTGATGCTGTAGGTCTTGCCGCTGCCTGTCTGGCCGTAAGCAAAGATGGTGCTGTTCAACCCATCCAGCACCGATCGCACGCAATCCTTGGCGACGGTGTTGAAGACGTCCTCTTGCGACGCTTCCGGCTTAAAGACGCGATCGAAGCGGTAGCGGAAGTCGACCACGGTGTTGTTCACCACATCGTCTTGTGTGGCGGTCGCGCCGTCGGTCGGGCTCGCAACTCCGGCACTGCGCTGCGCGTCTTGCAGGATGCGCTGCGTGGTGTGCAGGTGCAGCACCGACTTGTTAAAGTCCTCCTCCACCTCGTACTGGCATGGACGAGGGGCATTGTTGATGTTGTTGTTATTGTTTCGCGTGGACGACGACGGGCCCGCAGCGCCAGTGGCGAGTAAGCGACTCTGTTGTGAGGTGGGTACAGGGCGGATGCGCAGGTACACGCGAATTCCCTGCTCACCGTCACCCTTCGCCATGGCAAATTCTAAAACCAAAAAAGCAAATATAAGGAGAAGAGAAGAAAGTGTATTGTATATTTTTTTGTGTTGTGGGGACTTTACCTAATGAAATAAAAAAACAAACAACAGGGACGAAAAGCGAACGCCAAAAGCAAAATTGGGGAAAAGGATATGTTTATATATATACACAAAAAAAACAAGCAGGGGTCGGTGGAGTAAAGTAAAGCCCGCGGAAACGCGGGCAGGACTCCAGTGGTACCGAAGGGAGGCAGGAAGTCACACGCTGGCCGCCAGCCGCAGGTGAACACTCTTCTGCCGAATCTTAAGCTCAAGTACCGTTCTTACCTGCACAAATGGAGCAGAAAAAAATAGTTGTTGCGACGCGCGTGTAAAAAGTAGTAAAGTACAAGAATGAAAACGTGAGGAGAGAAAAGAGAGAAAGAGTGGAGAAAGCTTTATCAAGCGTTTGTATTCTATTAGCGTTGCAAAGGTACAGACAAACAAAATTGAATTGTCGAAGCGACCAACGTCGCTGGTGGAATGAAGCCTTGTTTTCTTTTACATTTTATTGGTTTTCAAGTCTAGTCTAGGTCACAACTGTACAAAACAAAGAGAGAGAGAGAGAGGGAAAACAAATCTAAGGTGAAAGAAGAGGAAAAAAAAAAAGAACTTTGACAGCTGTTCTGCATTAGTAGTCGTACGTGCTCTGCGTTCGCGACGTTGCGTCACCTCCAGCATCGAGGTCGGCGACACCACCGCCAGCAGCGGAGTACATGGAAGTCGTCGAAGACTCCAACCAGCTGGCACCCACCCCACCACCTCCCTCCGTCTCCGAGTCCCCTTCACCCTCCTCGCCAAGGAAACTGTGTCGACGACGTTGCGGCTGTGTATTTCGTGGTGCCTCACTCTTTTGGTGGGTGTGACGCAGCACGGATATGGCAGGACTCGACTGCGGCGGCAGCGGCGCAATGCCAAAACGTGACTGTGCGATGGCAGAGCATGACATCACTGAGCCGCCAGAGCCTGACCCTTTCGGAACTTTCTGTGCGTGCAACGCACTGGTCTGCGTGGCAGACACAACACCATCTGCACTCTGCGCGCCCCCACCGTTAAAAGCGGCGGAGGGACGGAGCCGCTGTTGCTGTTGCTGCTGCTGTTGTTGTTGCCGCGTTGGCGGGGCTGGAAGTGCGGCAATCAGCGCATCACTCAGCGCGCGGCTGTTTCCGTTGCGCAGCGTCGATAGTGGCGCCGTCGTGACTGGCGGTGGGTTCACGGGACGGGCAGGCGCCGTGAGCTGCGACAGAAGCAGCTGCTGCTGCAGGGCGTGCACGGCAGGATCGGCGTACTCGACACGGCCTGCGTCGTTGATGTGGTATTCGCGACTCAGCAAGTACTCTCCAGATGTTAAATTCCTGCCGTCTTCTAAAGTGGTCTCGCCGTTCTGTCCGCTTTGCCCCGCGCCGTCGTTCAAGTAGAGTTGGCGCAGGCGGCGGATGTGCGCCGCAACGGCCTCCGGTGCCTCCGCGCGGGCCTGCAGCACACGTTGGGCATTCAGCGTTGACTGCGAGAGCGTAAACGGCACGGCGCCACGTCGCGATGGTGGGTTCGACTCAGCCGCTCTTGCATCACCTGCTTCTCCTTGCTGCTGCTGCTGCTGTTGTTGTGTAGCCGACGTTGCAGAGTACGAAGGTGGCGACATCAACAGCAGTTCTCGCAGGTCATCTTCTCCGACGTTTCTTGCGCTGCCTCGCATGCCGTCAAGGCGGCCACCATTGTCGAGCGTCGCTCCGCGAAGTGCTGATCTGTCGTTATCTGTCAACATCATATTATGCCGACGCCGAGTCGGGGAGAGTTTATCCTGCGCCGCATCGACGATCAGTGGCACGCACAGTAAACGCAATCCTACAGTACTGTTGCCACTACTACTACTGCCGCTGCTGGACGCGTCTGCTGCTGCTGTTCCTGGTGCTGGGGTGGTGGTGGTGGTGGCAGCGGCGGAAAGGAGCAGGTGAACGGGAAGGCTGTCTTGCAGGGACATGGCCTCGAAGACAATGCATTGCTGTGCGGCAGGGATGCCGGTGCGCAGCGCCACCTCGTCCTTCACATCCCCCACCGTCACCACAGCCCCTGACGAGGGTTGCGGCTCCTTCTGCTGCTGCTGTTCTTCCTCCTCCGCGTGCTGCAGCGATGTTGTTGCGTTCTTCCCTCCTCTCTGCTGCTGTGCATCCGCGGTCGCTGTGGTGGTGGCGGGGGGCAGGCGGATGTGGACGACAAGGCTGAAGAGGGCCGCCACATCCCCCTCCTTTCTTCTCTGATGCGTGAAGTAGTCGGACAGCAGAGTTTCGTACTGCTCGAGAACATTGGGTGGAGGCAGCTCCGCCACCGCCTGCGCCATTACCGCCACATCAAGACCCACCGCGTCCCCCTTCGCCGCCAGTGCCCTACTCTGAAGTGGCAAAGCCGAAGAACCGTTCCTTCCTGTTTTTGCAAAAGGACCACCACCACCACCAGCGTTGAGTAGAGTGGAGTTGCCTGGCAAATAACTGCTGAAGGAGTGCGCAACGTACGAGTGAGGAATGGCAGAGGGGGAGGCGAGCTGTGGGGAAGCGCTGAAGCGTGGTGACGGTGACACCCCCGCAGCACCACCACCAGCATTACTACTGTTTGGCAGGCCGATTCCCCTGCCTGTAAACGGGCCTTCTGTTTTGGATGCCGGCAGACCAAAGCGGTGGCCTGGCTGTGACAGCGCCTCGGCCGGCGGAGAAGAAAACGTTCCGACACCCCCGCCAGCCGTTCGTCGCTGGTCAACACGGAAGCGTTCACTCCGCAGCTCCGAGTCGCGAGTAGACGTCGCGTCGTATCGGTGATGCGCAGAATTGGGCTGAGAGTCTGGATGAGCAGAGGTCCACGCCGCAGGCCTTGGAGGGCCGGCATCCGCTGGTTCGTCTCTCCCGTCACGTCTCCGATTGCCGTGCGCCGACAGGACAGGGACGCTCAGGTCGACTTCTGCGCCATCCCCTCGCAGATTTGTTCTCATGGCGGTCTGTTCTGCACCTGCATCAGTGGCGTTACGTCCAACATTGTCCATGCGCGTGTGATCCTGCCGCGCGGTCTGACCCTGCGCGTTGTGCAGCGAACGTCCGCCGGGGCTTGTCGCACGCGGCGGCGGTGCGTGGATGTCTGCCACACTCGCCTCCCCAACGCGCCCGACACCACCACCACCACCACCACCACCCACTGATCGGCTGTGAAAGCTCACCGAGCTTAACTCGTTGCGCGGACTCCACTGCATAGACTGCTGCTGCTGCTGCTGCTGCTGTTGTTGGAGCTGATGAACGGTGAGAGCGGGAGGATACAGTAGCTGGGCGTCCTCGTCGTCCACGTCTGCAGCTGCAGCCAGGGCGGGGGCCATCACCGGCATCCACTTTCGCACCTTCTCCTCCTTCGCCGTTCTCGAACTATTTGACAAGCCCGCACCGTTGCGCGGACCCTCTCGTGGAGTTAAGCTGGTGCGCGTGTCCGCGTGCGTCTCCTTGGTGCGTCGCTTCCGCTTCTCCACTGTCTTTTCCACAGAAGCGGCACCGCGACTGTGCCGGGGGCTACTCCGATTTCTCTCCTTCTCCTCCTCCCCATCGTTATTGGGCTGCTTCTTCTTCTTTGACGTTTTACTCGCACTGCGCACCACCGCCTCTACTTTAGCATTGTCCGCCTCCGCTTTGTCCCGGTGCTTCCTGCGGCGTTGCCCAGACGGTGTGGATGGCGAGGGCGAACTACGCGAAGTGGGCGGGCTCGCGTTGTGCCTGCTGTGGGAGGCGCGACGGTACTCGTGGTGGTGGTGGTCATGGTGCGCACTGCGGCGCCGCGCGGCCGCCACGGCGGATGGTGACGGTGACAGCCCACACTCTCGCAGATATCGCGGTGGCCCCTGCAGCTCCACCGGTGGTGCCCGTCTGGCGTCTGGGGCCATCGGACTGATGCTGTGCCGCCCCCGGCTCTGCGGTCCGCCCTGTCGCAGCACCGCCTGCACACGTGGGCTGCGCGTTCGCTGCACACTCGTCTCCCGCATGTCTGCCCCCCTTCGCTGTCCTTGGCCGGTCGTGAGGGACGGATGTCGGGAGGTGGTGGGGTGGGAGAGGCTCATGGAGGGTGTGGTGGGTGTGACAGTGGGGAATGTGGTGGAGGACACATATGATGTCGAGGCAGATGCGGCCGCGTGGTGCGACGCGCCTGTCGTGAATATGTTCGAGGAAGACGACGAGCTACCATCGTCGTCATCACTATCATCATTTGCGTCATTCTTCGCAACGTCAGCGTCTTTTCCGCTCGCGTTGGTCGACGTTTCGTCAGGGTCTGGGGCGGTGGCTTTCCGCACTTCGGACGGCCGCGACGTGTGAAAGAAGTGGTGCGTCTCCGCCAGCGTTTTGGCTTCCTTGTCTGTCCGAAGGTCCGAGTGGCGGTCGGCGGACTCCTCGATTTCAAAGTCGATGGATTCTGGTGTGAGTGGAGTAGATACAGGCATCTCTAAATTCGGAAGATAAAAATAAAAAAAGAGGAAAAGAAAGAAAGGAAGAGAAAGGAATACCGTGCTGATTGATTGTCTGCGGGCAATTGCAGAGAAATGCTAGTGCTATTCAATTAGTTAGGGATACTTGTGAGTATACAGTGAAACAGGAAAAACAAAAAAAAAAGAACAGTTGATAAGGTCTTGTACGAAACAACCACAAATGGAAGAACACTGGTGCTCTGCTAGGCTCCTTCTCGTGTATGTGAAAGCGATAGTTTTTCCTGCTTGAACACGCCGCCAGCAGAGTTTGAGGTGAGCCAAAAGTGAGGCAGATAGTGAGTTGGACAGCTGGAAGCCCAGACTACGCTTCGCGCTGGTTATTAAAAAAAAAAAATGAGAACAAGAAAGAAGGAGAGAGAGAGAGAGGAGAGAAAGTTATCGAGCCTTACATCGACAGCGCAAAAGCTTATGAAGCGAACAGAGTGAACGGCTTAAAAAAAAAAAAAAAAACCGCGATGGGCTTTAACAACGTTACACATATTTGCTAAATACGGTTGATCACTTTTTACATCAGCGAGACTTTATTCAATGCTAAATCCAGCACCTAACTTATATTTTTATTGTTTTTTTTTTCTTTTGAAGAGTAAGCAAACGGCTCAGCAACTCTCTGTCGAATCTGATGAGACAGAGCGCGTTGCGGAGGCACGCACTCCTCAGTGGCGGAGAAGAAAAAAAATGAAAGCAATAGTAATCGCAAGACATCAGCTTTGCGCACCGTCCGATAACAAACGGAATGTAAAAAAAAAGAAGAATAGCTGGCATCGACACTCTCTGCTGGAATTGATGAAGCAGATTAAAAGAAGTGGGGGTGGAAAACGAAAGTTGATTGAATTAATTCTGTCGGGAACAGAAGGAAAGAGGATGAGAGGTTATGCTGCAAATGCTCACTTTAGCTGTGGAGCTTGGCGCTCTGTATGCTCGAAAGGCTTGCGTACAGTTTGCCTAATTTAAGAGAGGCTGTTTTTTTTTTTTTTTTTGTCTTGTATATGCGCGCAACATCATCGCCTTGCGTAGCTGATGCTTGTGTTTCGCACACTCACGTCTTTCAACGCAGTTAGGAATTTGATTGTTATCGCAAAACCAGAAGAGCACCACCAAAACATGTATGCATCGCCGTCGGCTTTTTTCCCCACAAATGAATTGTAGGCAAGGAAAGCGCTTACGCAAAGACACACCTGCACCATTAAAACCAACAAACAATAACAAAAAGATACCTACCACACACACACACACAAGCACATCGGCACAACAACGCAGCTTAAAGCAAGTAGCTGTAGCGCTCCTTCAAAATGGCACACGCACGCGCGCTGAGCAGTGGCGGCTGGCGCGGCTCCCCCGCAAAAAACTGCGGCCCGGGCGTGGCTGCGGTGGTGGCCTCCAGCCCCAGCACGTGTGCCTGACTCGCCTTCACGTAGTACGCCAGTCGCACATCCGCCGTGTCCGCGGCACCTGCCTTCGTGTCTGGCCACAACAGATCAGACGGAGGCGGCGCGGCGTCCTCTGCGCCGGTCGCGGTGTGACGCTGCGGGGATGGCGCGGGCAGCTGCAGCGGTTGTTCGACGTTCATCCAGACAAGCACCAGCGCCTTCACCCACTCCAGCAGCATCACCGCAGGGGCCGAAGACGATGACAATGATAATGAAGAGGGGTCGTTCGGGGTGGTCGTGTCTGCGCCATCGGCAGCACCGCTGGGAGAAGACGGGCTCTCCGCTGGTGTGGTGGACGCCTCCGAGGGCGAAGCTGCCCGACAGCCCGCATCCAGCCGCAGAGACAACGACGCTCCCGCAGCAGCACCGCCAGCAGCACCAACCGGCGGAGGTGAGGAGGAAGTTGCAGGCTTCTGCGCCCCCACCGCAGCTGGCGCAGCAGCAGCGGTAGGCTTTCCCTCCCCGGCATTCTTCTTTTGCTGCTGCCGGCGCGATTGGGTTTGCGGGAGAACTTTAAAGTGGTGCACGCGTGTCGGTGTCGCCGCCACCACGGGCTGCCGCTCCTTGTCCAGCGAGACCGCCAGCGCAATCGCCGTGCACGCCTCCAGCAGCGTGGGTAAAATCAGCTCCAGCGCGTCACCGCAACGTTCATACGGAGAGCGGCGGCGCGTTGTGCGTGGCCGCCGTCGGTGTCGCACGGCAGATGGCAGCGGCTGCGGCAGAAAAGTAGGGGCGTGTGGAGCGGGGGAGGAGGAGGACGAGGAGGTGGGGGTGGTGGCTGCGGTGCTGAGCTTTGACGTCGGCGTGTCCCCGCTCCCTCCCCCTCGTTGCTGCTGCTGTTGCTGCTGCAACTTCCATTCCACGTACAGGCTCTCTAGCGCCTCCGAACTGTTGTTTTCCAAAGCCGTCATCGCGTCGTCGGTGTCGTCGTTGAACCCGGAGGAGAGCGCGGGGGAAGAAGAAGAAGAGGAAGACGATAATGACGCTGCTGTTGTCGCCGTGCGGACGTTTTTGTTTACACAGCACGGGCTGCTGGTGCTCGGCATGTTCGACGCGTTCATCAGCACGTCGTGCAGAACGAACAAGAGAAAAAGCGCTTCCACGCAAAACACATTGCTGTCGAGGCTCTGCGCAGGCGTCTGTGGCGCATTCGAGGTGGCGGTGGTGGACGACGGTGGTGGTGGTGGCGGCAGCGGAGCTCGTGACTGCGCTGTTGCCACGTACGCCACCCTCACCATGGCGTCCAGCAGAATGCTGAGAAGGTGGTGAATGCCATCCGCGTGCTGCACGGCAAAGACCATGCGACGTCCAATCTCGTCGCGGCTGAGCCACGTAGCACACAACTCCGCCATACTATTACACGCAGAGGGAGGACAAATGCGACGTGGGTTCAGCAGCTGCGTCCACTCCACCACCAGCTCGGGCTGCAGCACCGTGAAAATGTGCTTGTTGAGGATACACTGTCGCGAGATCCACTGCGCGGATGGCGGCGGCAGCGGCGGCACCTGCGGCTCTTCGGTGTCCTGCGAGGGAGGGTTCGTGGGCAGTTTTGAATCCTCTACGATTGCGTCGCCATGCGGTAACGCAGATGACGGTGGCGATGACGGGTGCTCCTCGAACGGCACATTTTCCTTGTGCGCCTCCCCTTCGGTATCCTCAGCGTCGGAGTCACTGCTGCTGTCACTGCTGCTGCTGCTGCTGCTGCTGCTCCCACTGCGCTCTGCACCTGCACGGCGCTCATCCTTTGAATCCGTCTTCACACTGTCCTCGTTCGTCAACGCACCACGCCCTTCAATTCCACCGTCGTCGTCCTCCGCCTCTTCCTTTTCCGTCTCTGTCTTGTGCCGTTTGTGCAAGCTGCCATGGCGATCACTCAAGCTGCGACGGTTGCGGTGGTGTCGGTGGCGGTGGCGGCGACGATGGCGTCGATGTGCCGTACGGCGCACGGCGATCTCATCTCCGTCATCGTTGCCCTTTTCCCCGTCTTCGTCCTCCGCACGGCTCTCCCCACCGCCGCCACTCGCGGTCACCTTCAGCGCCTCGGGGTGGTGCAGACACGCCAAACACTCCGGGCCCACGCGCATCGCCGGTGGCGGCACAAAGACGTACGCGCGACGGGCCTGCTCGACCTGGAAGGGCGCCGTCCGCCAGGACAGTAGCGAGTCCTGTTGCAGCAGCGAGTAGAGCCGCCAGCGGTAGTAGAGCAGACACGGGTGGTTGAACTTCTCACCGAGGAAGGCGAAGGCCGGGTTGCGGCGCGTCACTTCGCGCTTGACGATCTCCTCCTCCGTTGTCGGCCCGCCCTGCACGACCATCATCGCAAGCAGGTCGATCAGCGTGGTCTGCTCCAATGGAAGGTCAGTGGGGACGCGGAGACGAGGGGCGTGCAGAGGCACATCCAAACCTTCCTCCACGAACGCGAGAGAACTCACCATCCGCTGCTGCTGTTGTTGTTGTTGCTGTTGCGGGGGAAGCACAGGCGCGGAGGCTGGTGGTGCTGCTCCGAGAATGCCCACTGACTCACCAGAGCCTTGCACAGGCTGCGCTGCTGTGTCAGCATCCGCGTCGCTTCGTGAGGGAATGGCACCGAGAACACCAGGCTGGGCATGCCGGGGCTCGTACAGCGCAAAGGGGAAGCTACTTCCGCCTGGATGTGGAAAGCCCGCCGTGACACCACCCGAAGCGGAGTCTCTGGCGTTGTTGCCCGGGGCGTGTGCCAGCAGCGTCGTACTCTCGAAGCCCACGCCCTCCTCGTAGCTGTTGTTCATTTCCATGTCCGCCTCGTCTGCGGCCGTGACGATGGAGGTGTACGCCTCTCTGCCAGACATGGGCGGCGCTATTGGTTGACAGTCGCGGCGGGAAACTATCTGGCGCTACTAATTTTCTTTACACTAGATTTTTTCCTTTCGGTGTGCAAAAAAAGAAGTTTCGTTTTGTTTTTTAGAAAAAAGAAAACTCGGAGATTGTGCTGTAGGGTGATTTTCGTGCTATACGTAACACTAATGAGAGAGTCGATTGGCGGGACAGAGAAAAGAAAAGTGAGGGAGAGAGTAGAGCGGCATAAAAGACTTTTCTTTCCCGTTTTTAAGTCGAGTAGAAGCTTGGTGTACGGTGGTATGATTGACTTACTCTCCCTTTTTTTTTTTTTTGGGGGGGGGGGGGNCTTTTTATGTTCGATATGTTTAGAATAGTTTTGGGCACTGTCTGCACGAGCCCACGCACACGAATGTCAGCAAAACAAAAATGCAAAAAAAAAAAGAAAAGAAAAAGTACAGAAACGAATTAAAATGTTAAACGAGGAAGAGGGTTGACAGCGCTAAAGTGCAAATTCGCACAATGTACTTCTCGCTACGTTTTTTTCACTCTCCTCGTCATTATTCCCTCTTTCTTCCTCTTCTTTTCTTTTTTGGTTCGTTTACAAAGGAAGAGCCGCGATGGCCTCCTTCTTAAACTCCACACGCGTCAGCAGCACCTTCTTCTTCTCTTCCCCCGTCAGTGCCGTGTTGGCGGCTTCCTCCAGCGCGTCCGTCGGCTTGTCCGACAGGAGCAGCGTCGCCATCAAGTTGAGTGCCGCAAAGGCGTCGCGAATCGGCGACAAATCATTCTGCGCCCGCTCCACAAAAAACGTGCGCAGCGCGCGGACATCCTTGTCGACCTGCAAGGCCCCGAAGAGACTAAACCGCTTCCGCAGCAGCACACCGGCCGTCGCCTTGGCAGCCCGTCGCGCCATCGACGTCAGCAGGCGATCAAACAGCCTCGCCTCCACCAGGTGCTGGTGCAGGTACTGCAGACCGGCGCCGAGGTCCACCAAACACGCCTGCACCCACGCGTCGTTCAGCTCGTAGTGGTAGTACACCTCCTCCTTCATATCGTACGACACGGCCGCAAAGCGGTCCATGTGCGGTGGCAGTATGCTGTCGCAGCACACATCGGCAAAACTGTCAATCCAGGTCGGGATCTGCCGCTCCTGCAGCGTCTTGCCGAGGTTGCGCATGTCACTCGCCAGCTCGCAAAAGCGCGCAACGTCGCGCGGGTTGGCGGCGAAGGTGTTGGCGCTGAGCTGCTGCAGCTCGTCCGCCATGCGCTGCAGGTACGTCGCGGTCTGCTGCGCCGCCCCGGTCCAGTGCAGCTCGTCCGGTGTCAGGAAACCGCCGTGCGTGGCCGTCGTGCGACGACGAGCGCCGGTGCCCGTTGGTGAGGCTGCGGATGCACCACCACCACCACCACTGTTGCCGCTCGCGTTGGTGGTCACGACGAGGGTGTGCTTCTCAATCTCCGGCAGCAGCCGCGACTGCACGACGTCCATGGCAGACATCATCACCGCCGAGCAGATTTGCGCCGATTTTGTGTTCATGGCGCGGTGCAGAGCCATGCGGAGCACAAAGAAGATGTCGTCCGGCAGCGTCACCTGACCGTTGTGGGTGTAGTACCAAAAAAGCGCCAGGTCGGCGTCGTCGGAGCTGCTGCCGCCGGCGCCAGCGGTGGTCGCGCCGCCAACGGAGCTGATCAGCTCATCCGCGCTGCTCGCGGCGACGGAGTAGAGGTTCTGCAGGCCGGACATGAACGTCGTGCCGGAGGCTGCTGCGGAGGGCTTCGCGGCTGCGGCGAGGGCTGCGGCCCCGCGTGCATTCCCCGCAGCACCACCCGCGTTCGCTCCTCTGCCGTCAGCGCCACGCCCAGCCGCAGCTGCTGCTGCCTCCTTGGCGGCGTCGTGAATCGCGTGCAGCTGCAGGTCGACTGCCTGGTCGTACGCGATCGTAAAGTACGTGTTCTGCAGGGGCACGTAGAAGGCAAGGATGTCCTGCATGGAGTTGAGCAGTGCGTTGTCGCGTGTGCGCCACAGACTGTCGGAGGTGGTGTTCTGCACGGCAGCAGCAGCGAGGTCGGCGGCGGACTTGTTCGACACGCTGCCGCCGCCCGCTACTTCATAAGTGTCGCCCCGCTTCTTCTTTTCTTTTTCCTCCCCTTCCTTCTTCAAACGTGCCTCGTACTCCGTCTGCTTCCGCTGAATGAAGCTGAGGTAGATGTAGCCGCAGGACACCATGTGGCTGATCTCCTCGAGAATCTGATCCGCGCGACGGGTGCTCGCCACCACGGCATTGTGATTCTGCGACCCACCACTACCACCACCAGTAGCACCTCCGTTGAGCGCAGGGCGGGGGGAGGCGGTGCCGGATGGATGGCTCGCACTCCGACCACCAGGAGACGGGGAGGAAGCCCCGGATCGTCTTGCAGCATTTCGTTGCCGCTGCTGCTGTCCTCCATGATCACCATTCATTGTCGTCGTAGTCGCCGCTGCAGCTGCGTGCATCTCCAGCTGCTGCAGCACGCCCTTGCGCCGCTCAATAAAGTCGCTCAGCACGGGGACGCAGCGGGCGGTCGCGCGGCTGTGCAGCTCCGCCAGCAGCGTCAGCGGCCCCTGCGCGCCGAAGGCGTCCCGCGTAAACTCCTCGTCGCTCTCGAAGGCGGCCGCAACGGTGTCGAGGCACTGCGAGACGAGGGCGAGGTGCGTCATGGCCACCTTGGCCGGGTCGTCCATCTTCGCCATCTCGCCATCGATGAGCTTCGCCAGGGCGGCGATGGTGTGGTCGGCAATCCAGTTGCTGTAGAGTCGCGCTGCTGCCGGTGCTTCGTTGAGCTCGGCGAGGAGACGCGTCAGCTTCATGATGGTGAGCTTGTCATTGACGGTGACGGCGTCTTCGATCAGGGACAGCAGACGTGCGTGCACCTTCGTGCGGGCCTCCCGCATTACCTCGCTCACCACGACAGGACCGCTCCTACTACTACTCGCACCCCCGTTCTCACCAGCTCCACCATTGTCCTCCTTCTCTCCGACGTCCGCTTGAGGTTGGCCGTCGTGTTCAGAGGTCGAGGACAACGGTGGAGCTGCTTCCGTTGCTGCTGCTGCTGCGGCGGCGGCGGAGGGTGACGCGGACGTCAACACGCGCTGCGCCTCCTCGTAGGACTGCAGCAGCTCCACCGTTTTTTCAATGTCACCGGTCTCCAGCACGGTCGACACCTGCGCCACGTCGCGCTCCATCGCGGACATCGCATCGACGATGGCGCTCGTCTCCTGCACCCGCTGCAGCAGCGCGTCGAGGCGGCGCACCCGCTTCGAGCTCCGCTCCGCCAGCGACGCGTTCGCGGCGACGGTGCGGGCGAGGGCGGCGCTGCGGTGCACGTACTGCGGCATCAGCCGGTACTCGACGTTGTGAATTTCCTGCAGCGCGGTGTTGAGCTCGGCATCGGCGTGGACGGACTGCTGGATCTCGTGAAGAAGGGCGTCGCGGCGACGCACACTGTCCTGCACGCGCCGCAGCAGCTGATCGGAGCGCTCCTCCACGGCGTCGATGTGCTTCAAAAGCATCTGGGCAGACAAGAAAAAGTGTAAACCAATTCGATAAAATAAAGTAAAAAAAGAGTGAAAACTATGCAAAGAAACAAGAATGCTACGTCAATGAAAGTTGTTGACGCAACGACAACAAAAAAATAAAAGATTGTTTGAACCACAAAGGGCTTTTATACTGTGCTACTAGTCGAGTTAAATGAGCAACGGGAGGAAAAGAAGGAGAAGAGAGGAGGAAACGAGTTGGAAGCAAGTTTGAGAGTCATATCAGCATTCTTACAAATCCCATTATGGAATGCAAAAAAAAAATATCTAGTGTTCTATTGAACTACGAAACGATTTACCTTTGTTGGTCCAAGAATTGAATGGACGATGCTCGAATGCATAGTTTTTCTTTGAGATTATCTATGGTCTCTTTTAGGACAGAAAGTCTTGTCGAAATAAACATTTTTTTAAAAGTGGAAGTACTTCAATAATCATCATAAAAAACAGTTTAAAAACAGGTTTAAAGAGTGATGCGACCGTACTGCGAGGTGGCGGAGAGCTGCGCCATGATGCATGCCAGCGCCGGCGGCACACTAATTTTCGCGTACGCGCCGCGCTGCAGGGCTGCCGCGCCATCCTTGCAGCCCTCCCCTTCCGCGCACTCCGTCAGGAACAGCCACAGCGGACGCAGCACCGCCACATCACTCGCAAACAGACCGCCCTTTTTTTCACCAGGTCGACCCGCCGCGGTGCGGCTATTGTTCGCGTTGTGTGCGCCGCCCTCGTCATCCTCGTCGTTCCCCAAGGCTTCTTTATCCTCTTCTTCACTTCCATCCTCGTTGTCGAAGTCTCCGCGACGTCGTTTACGGCCGCTGCCGCCCTCCGTCATGGCGGACACGCCGGCTGCCCAGACATTGTGCGTATCTCCGTCAAAGAGCTCCTCCATGGCCCGCATAGGGTCATCATCGTCATCGTCCACCCCTTTACCCCGCGCACGGTCCCTCGCGAAACTATCCATGTCAGCCGACGCTTTTGGGTCTGTCGATCCCTTCTGCTCCTTCTGGTGCCCCTTGCCCGCGTCGCGCTCCTCCTTCACCACTTCCTCCGCGCGCTGCACCATCGCGGCGGGCAGCGTGATAAAGGTAACCGTCACGCCCGTGGACCCGGCGCGTCCGGTGCGTCCGATGCGGTGGATGTACAGCGTCAGCGCGTCGGAGGGCGAGGTCGCGCTCCACGGCACGTCGTAGTTCACCACCAGCGTCACGCCAGCCACGTCAAGGCCGCGCGCCAGCAAATCGGTCGTGATGAGGACTTGTCGCTGACGCCGCTGAAACTGCGTGACCAAATTGCGTCGCTCCCCCTGCGACAGCTCCGAGTGCACCACCGCGACGGAGGTTAAGTTCAGCAGCGACGGCGTCCGCGACGACACGGCAGCCGTCGGCGGCACTTTTTCGTTGCCTTCGCGAAAGACCAGTCCCTCCGGTGGTGGGCCGATCAAGTCCGCGATGGTGAAGTATTCCTGCTGCGCGTCCAGGTGCTCCGCCTCGGCCCGCAGCTCGTCGAAGAGGGCGTCGCAGGTGGCCTTCTCGTTGGCAAAGACGATGATCGGACCCGACCCGTAGACCAGCCAGGCCACCAAACGGGCAAACTTTTGAGGGTTTACAAGCGAGCTAAGACGACGCTGCTTCTGCTGCTGCTGGGAGGGTAGTTTTCCACTGGCATTTTTATCATGATTCCCCGACTCCGCACTACCCGCATCCACTTTGTGTTGTTGCCGCGGTGGTGGTGGCTGAATGGCCGCCTCCGCCGCCACGTCCGCCGCGGCCGACGACACGAGTTCGAAGGACTGTCGTATGGAGGCGCAGCGGTACGGCGTGCGCACCAAATAGTACCCCGCCCGGGCAAGGTAGCGCTTAGCCACGCCGGCGCAGGCGGCACTCAGCGTGGCCGTGAACAGCAGCGTCTGCCGCGGCGTCGGGCAGCGCTCCAGCACGGCGACCAGCCGCGCCGCCTGCTGCTCGTCGATCATGCGATCTGCCTCGTCCATCACGACAAACTGCGTGTTGCCCAGCGAAAGAAGACGGTCTTCGAGAAGCATTTGGAGCTGACCGACGGTGCCGACGACGCAGTGGGCACCGTTGGCCAGCGCGTGGTACTGCGCCTCGCGGTTTTCCCCGCCCACTACCTTCACCACGCGAAACTCCGTCAGCCGGTTGCGCTCTTCCGCCGCCGACAGTGGGAGAGCAGAACTGCGCTCCTCGGCCTCCCAGGCTGCGATATCGCTTTGTCGTACACCACCTGAGCTGTTGTGAATATTGCTACTGCTGGCTGTCGGTGAAGACGACGTCTGCTGCTGCTGCTGCTGTCCGCAGAGTTGCCACAGCGACCCTGTCACCTGCTCCGCCAGCTCCCGAGTCGGCACAATGACAAGACTCAGAGGCCCAAGCGAGATGCGGTCGGGGTGGCCCAGCAGCTTTGGTGCACGGCACAGCACGTGGTACAACAACGGAATCAGGTACGCCGCTGTTTTGCCGCTGCCGGTCTCCGCCACAGCCAGCACGTCCATCCCCAGGGAAGTGGCGGTGGCGATGGGATGCGTGGTGGAAGAACCAACTGTGTGCGTGGGGGAAGGCAGCGAAGGTGTGGGAAGGAGAGCCAGCGGGACACACTGCGCCTGCACCGCCGTTGGCAGAGCGTAGGTCTGCGCCACGCAGCGACCCAGCGAGAGCGGCAGCTGCGCCTCCTCCCAGCATCGAATCGCAGCCAGCGACTCCGCAGCCGGCATCTTCAATGTAGCAGAAGCTGAGACATTTGTTGTTGGAGTGGCTGCCGTTTGAAGTGGGGGCTTCACCGTTGCCACCGCAGAGGCTGAAGCCGTCAGTGCGGGTGCGACCAGCTCCACCGTAATGCCGAGCTGCTGCCGAAAGACACGCCAGCTGGTCGCACACATCGCCGAAAATGGATGACGCGTCCAGTGCGAGACTGGCACAATTTCCTTGCTTGCGATGGAAGTCGCGTCGTGCGAGTTGGCGGATGCTGCAACACTTCCCTGTTGTTGCTGTTGCTGCTCCTGCTGCTGTTTCTTTTTAAGGAGCCGCTGCAGAAGCGGATCCTTCGGTCCCACACCGCGCCGCGCCAAGGCAGAAACCGCTGCAGCTGGGGTAGTCGAGAAAGTGGATGGCTTGATCGCCTCCTCTGCATTTGACTTCGCTGTTTCATGTCCCTCTATGATGCCAGTCGAAGGTTTCGACGGCGTGGGTGACGCGGTGGCGGCGGCTGGCTTTGCAGGGGAGGGTACTGTCGCGTTGCTTTCCGTCTGCAGCAGCCAGCGCAGAATTGGTGAAGGAGCAGCGGACGGGTGTCGGCGCAGCTCAGCGGAGGTGCGCTGCAACGTGTACGCGGCCCGTCGCGCGAAGGCGGAGTCGAGCAGATCGGCGGGAGTGGCAGTGGAGGAGGACTGCGAGGCCGGGCTCGGCACCTCAGCTCCCACATACACACGCCACTGTGATTCCATTTGATTACAAGTTGTACTTTCCTCAAGAATAGCTAGTGAGATTGGTCGTCAATCAACGATCTGCACAGCTAACCAATTTGCGTTTTGTTCTTTAGCAAAAGGATAGAAGAGGTGAAGAGAGAGATGAGAATAAAGTAGAATTTACTAAAGCAACGATGGAACAGACATAAGTGCGCTATGTCGGTAGCTTCACATTTCATTTTCTAATGAAGATGTCGTTTCTTTTTTCAAGTACTTCACAACATCCCTACGTGACTCACTTTGTTTTTTTTTTCGCGAATGCGCGCAACAATAGACCTTCTTTCTTTACCGCTGCTCGATATCGCACCTTCACTTGCGCAATCGAGCATTTTAATTGCCGCACGGAAAAGCGCGATAAATTCGCTAAGCAGTGTTTTCTTACCGAGTTTCTAGGCCTCCCCTTGAAATTCGTCAACAAAAGCTGCTTGGAAAACCGCTGTTTCGGATCAAAAAAAAATGTTTTTTTTTGTTTTTTCTTGCAAATTGGAGTTCTAGGTGGGCAACGATTGGTGCACATCACGGCTGTGCACCCAGCAAAAGAAAAAAAGGAAATAACAAGAAAAGCATATTGAGAAAAAAAAAAAGGGAGACAAATTGCGTCGTGTCGTTCAACCTTCTTTTAAATCGAGATATCTGCAGAGATAGGGTGAACGTAAAAGTATCAGAAAATGAGAAATACCAGCTGTTGTAAAAAATTGACGCACCCTCATTCATCGCAAGAGCGCAGATCAGAAGCATTGACACGCTCACTCCTTTTGTATGAATGTTTGGTCTATAAATCGGTGTACCGCTCTAGACGTCCACAAAGAAAATAAAGATCCTTTTGGCTATCACAGTCATATACATCTATATAATTTAACGATTGGTACGCACGAAAAAGAAAAAGCAAATGCTAAATTATAAATGAAAAAAGCATAAGACACACTCAAAAACAATTGTTTACCATCGGGTTTTTTTTTTTTCAAAGCTGACGAAAAGGTGTGGCGTATCCGGCTAACTTCCATGCTTACATATTGACACCTCTTTTTTTTCTTCCTTTAAACGAACTGGAAAACCCCCGGCCACAAACTACAGCAGCTTTCAGATTCCCACTGTCTAACGGTGTAAAAGAGAGAGAGAGGAAGAAAAAAAAAAGAAAGAAAAAGCAGACACAGTTGCTGTGCTTTTCGCACTGCTCTACTCAACACCTATTGTTTCAGCTTTTGTTTTTTTACAGCTGCATCAGCGCATCCAAGTCTGCCGCTGCCGCCGCCTTGTTCGCTGGCTTCTCCCGACTGCGGCTATGGCTGCGTCGGCGGTGTCGGTGCTGCGTGTCCGCACCCGCCGCGGCAGCCCCAGGAGGAGGAGGAGGCGCAGCACCTCCTGCCCCGCCCTCCGCCCCCGCAGCCTTGGACTTGCTGCGACTGCGGCTGTGACGACGATGACGGCTCGCGCCTGCTGCGGCGGCGGCCTCCTCGCCCGGCGGTGCGACGGGCACGGGCACGGCAGGCGTGGGTGAGGCACCGCTGCCGCCGCCCGCCTCTTTGCTGCGACTGTGCCGGCGACGGTGGCGCGTCGTCGTGCCCGGCGTGTTGCCGCCTACTGCTGCTGCGGCTGCGGCGACGGCTGCGTCGGTGTTGGGCGGCACGGGTGTTGCCGCGCCGCTCTCAAAGGCCGCCTTCGACTGACTGCGGCTGCGGCTGTGGCGGCGGCGGCGGTGGCGAGACGAGTTCGCCCCTGCCGCACCGGCGGCCGACAGACCCAGCGAGGTCTGCTCCATCCCAGCCGCGGCGTTGTTGTGGTTCTGATGATGATGGGGGGATGGGGCGTTGCCACCACCACCAGCAGCGGCGGCGGGGTCGGCGTGGCGATTGTTGTTGTTTCGGTCGTGCGTGCTGCGGCGCCGGCGACGGTGTGTCTTCGCCTCCTCCTCGATCGGATACTCTGCGGGGGTGGCGGCTGGCGAGCCGGTCGGCAGCACGGCTCCGTTGGACGCAACGGTGGCTGGCGTTCCGGGGTAAAGGTTCGGCGTGGCGGCGCCGCTCCCCCCAGCAGCAGCGCCGTTGGGGTTGCCCATCATCATCATCATTTGCTGCTGCTGCTGCATGTTCATGTTCATCATGCCGGGCTGCTGCATCCACGGCGGCATCATGGCCATCATCGTCTGCTGCCACTGCAGGCGCAGCTGCATGAGCTGCGTCATGGCCGGATCCTTGTCCACCGTCGGATCGTCACAGCTGTCGAAGAACGGGCGGTCGGAGCCGGTCAGCATCATCCACGCCTGCCGCGAAAAGCCAAGCCGCTTGACGTCCTGGAAGTCCATGAAGAACATATCCGCGCGGATGTACATCGGCAGCTGCGACAGCGGCAGCGCGGGGCGGTACATCGCAATCCCGCTCTTGCAGGTGCTGCGGATCACCAGCCACGGCAGCACGCCGATGAGCCAGAAGACGAGCTCGACGAAGAAGCAGCACAAGGGCCAGGCAAGAAAGATTGTCACCATGACAAGACTGCCGTTCATCTTGCGGGAGTAGTCGAGCCAGAAGGTGCGCAGCGGACCCGTGGTGTTGGCGATGTAAAAATTCGAGAAGGCCCAGAAGGAGATGAAGAGGTTGCACGTCCAGACAAAGGCGGTCAGTCCGGAGACAAACCACGCCATGCGCACAAACTCATAAAAGGGGGTGTCGTAAAACTCAATTCCGCTGTCAGAGCCGCAGCAGCCGGCCCCGGGCGGCTGGGGAAGCATCGCGTTCGGGTTCTGCTGCTGCACGGCGGCAACGCGTTGCTGGTACTCCTGCATGAAGGCCTGCTGCTGCTGCGGCGTCATCTTCATGTACTCCTCCTGCTCCTGCGGGGTGATGGTCGGCAACGCGAGCGAGCCTCTTGCGCTGGCCCCCGCCGTCCCGGGCGCCGGGTGACGCTGCGCGTTGATCATGATGGCGTAGATGAAGGTGAACCCGCTGTAGACCATCGCGAGAAACCACAGCGTGTCGCGCGCGTTCGTCCACGAGCTGAGCTGCACGGCGAAGGTGTTGGCGTACAGGTTGTCCTCCATACACACCACGCCGAAGCTCCCGAGGAGCTTGCGCTGCGTGCAGTTGTGCGTGATGCCGTAGTGAGTCGGCTCCGTCGCGTTCGTCGTGGTGATCGTCACCGCCCGCAGCACGTCCTCGGCCACCATCGACACCTTTTCAAAGACGGCGTTGGCGGCCGCAGCGAGTCCGTAGGCCGCAACGCCAGACACCGCCTGCACCGTGCTCACCCCCGTTGCATCCGCACTGTCGCTATTGCTGCTGCTACTGCTACTGCTGCTGCTACTGTCGGGGTCGGTGACGTTTTTCCAGATAATGTACTGCCGCATCGCCGCATCCAACTCCGCCGTGGTGCGCACATTGAAGGTCTTGAAGATGTCGTCCTTTGCCTTCGTGGCGACCACGACGGCGAAGCCGACTACCGTGAGGATGAAGAGCAGGCAGGCCAACAGGAACGTCCAATCGAAGCAGTTGTAGATGGTCACGTAGCACGGCGGCTCCTGGCCAGGCATCGGCGGCGTGCAGCAGAACGGATCGACCGGCTCTCCAGGCATCGGACAGCACCCACCCGTCGGGCCACAACACTGTTGCTGCGGGCCACAGCACTGCTGCTGGGGCCCACAGCATTGCTGCTGGGGTCCACAACATTGCTGTTGCGGCCCGCAGCATTGTTGCTGAGGTCCACAGCACATGGCGCAGCACTGGTCCTGTCCACCCAGCATGCCCTGCTGCATCATCAGCTGCTGCTGGGGCGTCATCATGCCGTTCGTGATGGAGTTGCGGCCCGGGGAGTCGCCCGGCATCCCAGGCTGGGCTCCACCAACGCCAGCACCACCACCAGCACCACCGTTCACCGTGGCGTTCGGGTTCCACATATTCGCGTTGTTGCTGCTACCAAAAGTGCCGGAGTTGCCGAGATTCGGCCCGCCGGGCGACATCATCATGGGCGTGGCTGCACCGGAGACAGGACTCCACTGCGGATGTGATGGCACGTTCGGGTTGTACGGCGCGGCTGGCACGTGCGGCATCTGCGGTTGTTGTTGTTGCTGTTGCTGCTGCTGGGGGTACCACTGCCCGCTGGGGGAGCGGCTTACTATCGACTGCTCCATCATCTCTCCCTGTTTTGAGGTTTGTGGGAACGTGGAAAGGTTAAGAGAGAGAGAGAACGAGGGTGCTGCGAGTTGCGCTTTTTGTTGCCGTTCTTGCCTTCCTTACGCAATTTATTCTATAAGTTCTTGTAGTAGGAATCAGAGGCAGATGCAAACAATGAAAATAGACGCAGCAAGAAAAAAGTCTATAAAAGGGAAACAGAAAAAAAGGACAAAAGGAGAGAACGAAATCTAAGAATGGAAAAGGAAGAAGGAAAGCAACGAGAAAGAAAGGTCTGCAACAAAAGTACAGATTACTGTTGGCTTCAACAAGGAAAAAAAAAAAAACAGCAAATAGTCGTACAAAAAAAGATAAGTGAAAACTAGAATTTGATCAAAAGGGCTAAGCACGTATGAGGGTCGCCTAATTCTGACGCTGAAAGCAGAAAAGCAGCAAACAGTGCTACAAATTGGTGGTGCGGAAGTGTGAGCTCCAAAGGTTTCTCGTAATGTTCTTTGAATAAATAACAGAGAGAATACACTTGCACGCACTGGAACACGCAGTAGTGAGAAGGGGGAAAAAGGAAGTAAACAATGCAGTGCACTTTGGTTCAGAGGGTAGAATGAAAAAGAAGGATAGAGAAAGAGAGATCGAAAGAGTTGCTTCACGAGAGAGTACACTATTTGCATGTGATAGATGGATGGCGTTGGAAGAGCGTTACACAGTCTGTCGCTATTCCACAGTTGAGCCATTCGCGTACAAGACACACGCCTGTTTTTCCCGAAGATTTCAAAACATCAGTTTTATTTTCGTAAATGAATTTGGAAATATGAAAAAAGAGATTCGCATAGCGAGATATTTATGTGACCACGGCACAAATAAGCAAGCAACACCAAACGAACACACAACGGAGGAAGACAGACCACCTTCTGCTCATCTCCTCTAGTCTTCAATAACACGACAACACCAACAATAAAAAAAACCAAAGAAGACGAGCTGCAAAAATAAAAAATAAAACTTCTAGATGTGACGGTAGTCGAAGTCTTCGGGGTTCATGCCGGCATCGTCAACGCTGCTGTTCGTCTGCGACACCTCCGGCGCGCCTAGCTTGGTCAGCCCCCGCACCCACCACTCCATCTCCTGCTCTGTGCTGATGACCTGGTCCTTGCCAAAGTCAAGTCGCAGCTCCATCCATTCCTCCTTCACCACACCATTCTTCCCGGCGACATTTTCTTGCGTGCCAAGCGCCCACATTCCGCGGTCGTCAATCTCAAAAATAAACGCATTTGTCAGCTTCAGCGAGAAGTTCATGTTGAGCGACGGCACCAGCTTCTGCCGGGCCAGGTTCAGCATGCGGATAAAGCGGTGCGAGCAGCGGCAGAGCGGGTCGGGGTCTGGCACCACCGGCTCCCACACTCGCTGCGTCTGTCCCGCCACGTTCATCCAAAGCCGCACATCCGGCTTCATGCGGAACAAAGAAAATGTTTCCGGCTTGATGACGTACACCGGCGCCTCCTCATCTTCGTCGCGCGTCGGATTGCGCTCGCGGTCGCGGAACTTCGCCCGCCAGTCGCTGCTGCTCATGCGCCGCATCCGCTTCTCATCCTCCTCCTGCTCCCGCTTCGCAATGTGAACAGCCTCCTCGGGGGACTTGCTCTGGTCGTTCTCCCACATATCCTGCGCAATGCGGTGGATGACCGGGTGACGCGAGAAGGTCGTCTCCCACGCCTCCGCCTGCAGGTCACCCGTCAAGAGCTCCATCGGACCAGAGAGCAGCGACCGCGGCGGCAGGGCGCCGAGCTCCTTGAACCAGTGGAACAGCTGAGGGTCGGTGTGCCCCACCATGAGGCTGCCTTTGGTGCAGTCGATGAGGTTGCGCACGTGGTCGGAGCTCTTTGGCACCGCCACGACGATGGACCAGTCCGGCTCACCGGAGAACTTGTGCAGCGCGTGCGGCTGCAGGTCGCTCTTGACAGGCAGCTCAGCCCCGCTGTTTTTGTCGTCGTCGTTACTATTGCTGTTGTTGTTGCTCCGTCCGCCGACGCCGCTGTCGAAGCCCATTGCGATGCTCGTGTCTTTCATGCGACGTACGTTGGACGTCGTCAGCTGAGCGACACGGTAGGTCCAGATGTTGTTGTAGAAACGCTTGGCGTACGGCTGGCCAAGGTTCGACTTGACCCGCGTTTTGATCTCGCGTCCGGCGATGCCGTGCGTGAAGGGCGCGCGCGTCGTACCACTCATCTTTTTCCTTTTAGGTTGTTTGTGCAATGGAGCCCAAATCGAATGGGAAACGTTGCTTTTCTCGAACGACAAAAAAACAAAAACGGCACGTTGTTGCCACAAACAACTGTGTATTTTCTTTAAGTTTCTATGAGAAGCTACGAAGAGTGAATGGTTTGTTCATTAAAAAAAAAAATTAGGTTGAAAAGAATGTGAAGAATGAGTGAGCAAAGCATAGTCATAGTGTGCAAAACTAAGAAAGCTGAGAACAGCAGGACCACAATACAAAGCCACATCGAGAAGTGTACACCCACGGCCTTTTGAATCAGTTTAAGGGCCTGCTATTAGAGTGAAGCGGACATGAACAAGAATCACGCACACGCCTCTCGACTGACGGCACATTAGCAACAATATGATCCAATAGGACCTCAAGTATCACTCACTCCCAAACCTTTTCAGTTTGTTTCGCTTCATTGCTTTGTGTATGCAGTACCGCGTAAAACGTACAGGAGAGATTAAAAAAAAAAAAAAGAGTGCGTAGAACAAATCAGAAAGCGTAATTATTGGATAGTTGTCAAAAAAAAAAAAAATAATGTCAAAAAAACGCAACTAAGCGAGTAAAAATTACAGATTACGAATCGCGTAACGACAAGATATAGATATTACGAGAAACTCCGAAAGTGGTGCTCAGCAGCATCCACCGTACACGCATTTCAAAACAAAGAGAAGACAAAGGAGAGAGGGAAAAAACGTAGAAGAAGCAGTTCTAAAAAATAAAGGGGAGCAGAGGAGCAAAAAAAAAAAAAAGAAAGAAGAAGAAACTCGTCGATCTCCCCCCCGCCTCTTTTTGATTCATCGCCAGTCTCGCCCTCTGCTTTTTCTTTCAATTTAAGCTTCGTTTGGCACACACACGAGACTCTTCTTTTTCTCTTGTGTTGTCGTCTCGCTCGCCGTCATCTCCTTGCCGTTCAGTTCGACTTCACCGTCTTCACCTTCTCCAACTCCCGCGACGAAATCTGCACCGCGAACGCATTCGCCGTGTCGTTGGCCGTCCCCTTCCCCGCCACCTCCGCCACCGCCGCAATGCCGTGCTGGGAGCGGCCACGCATCAGCAGCACCAAGATGTACAGCACGAACATAATCCCCAGGACGAGCGACACCTTCAGGCCTTTCTTCGACTTCTTCAGCCCTTTGCCCTCCGCGTCCGCGTCCACCTCGAACTTCATAATCACGTCCTCGTTCAGCGGTTTCTGCACAACGGCAGACACCACAGGCGACGCAGCGAGTTTCGCCGTCGGGGAGGGCATCCCATTGCCCGCGCGCTGCGCCGATGGCGAGTTTCCTGCATTAGGTGACGTCATGTTCTGTGGCGAGCCGCTGCCGGACGCGCTGGAGTCGCGCCGCATCGAGTTGATCTCCTCCTTCAAGGCCCGCAGCTCGTCCACCGCCTTGCGCCGCGACGGCGTCGAGGCACTGCCTGCCGCTGACCCGTTCTCGCTGGTCCGGTGCGACGCCGCGGTGCTGGGGTTGCGGCCGTTTGTCTTGCTCGGCCTCTCGTGCGCGTTGGGGGAGATGAGTCGCGCCTCGACGGGGACGATCACCTTCGCTGCGTCCTCGGCCCCACTCGGCAGCGGGTCGTGGCTGTTCAGCACCACGTTCTCCATAAAAACTTTCATATTGATGCTCGACTGGACACCGAGGTGGGCACGTGGAATGGCCCCGGACGCAACCAGCGACCACATGCTCTTCACCACCTCCGTCAGCTTCGCGTGGTCGGCCAGTGTGCTGTAGATTTGCTGGAAGGCCAGCGGCTCTGATTTGATCATCACGTACTCAATGGCGAAGCGCTCCTGGTAGGCGGGGCCGCCCGGAGCAGCGCTGGAGGCGCGGGAGGCTCGCGCGGTGGACGCACGGTTCACCGCGCTAGGTGCAGCGGCGTTACCGTCCTCGTCCTGCCCCGCGTGATGCTCCCGCAAACCGAAGACGATCTCAGCAGGTCGGCTGGCGGTCTGCACAGACGACCCGGTCGCGTCCGCCAGCAGCAGGGCGCCGTAGCGCGGGACGACGTGAAAGAGCTGCGGGGCGGTGCATTTAACCTTGAAGATGACGCTCGTGTTGGGCTCCAGCGGGGCATCGTTGGGGTTCCACTTGAGGGAGATGAGGTTGTCGAAGGGCTCCGCGGGGAAGTAGAGGTTGTCACACGAAACAGCGAGCGACATGGCGAGCACGGAAGGGAGAAGAAGTGTCAACTAAAAATTTGTGTTTTGGAGGGACTTCGAATGATTGTGATAATGATGAATTCACAAGAAAAAATGTTCTGCAGTGGGAAAGCGTGGCCAAATCGCGCTTTTTTGTTTTCTTGGCTAATGGTGCTAAGAACGACAAAAAGGATCAACGGGCAAGCACTTTTAGTGTATATGTATGTATAGAGAAAGCTCGAATATCCAAAGCGACGAAATGGGGGCGTGCGTAAAGATTTATGTTCACGCACAAAGAAAACAAAAGAGAGAAGGAAAGAAAATGAGAGACAAGCGGTGAATATAATAGTAAGAAAAAAGTGCTAGAAAACAACAAAGAGGTGTTTTGGATATAAAGAGCTGAGTAACAAAGAAGACTGTTAGAGCTAGCAAATCAGACAGGAAAAATAAAAAGGAAAGAGCTGAGGTAATTCTAGGATGTAGAATCGTCTGATGAAATATTTAAATATAAGAACGTTAACTTTTAGTGAAAGAGGGAAGGAAACGTGCTAACTAACTACAACGTTGTATAACAGACCAGGGCTGCTGCTGAATTTCTAAGAAAAGAAAAAAAAGCAAGAAGGGTATGGAGCAAATAGGAAAATGAAAGAGACAACGAGAAAGAAGAAGAAGTACATCTGTTTTTGGAGTTCGCTTTATCAAGTTTAGCTATCGCCCATCAGCCACCACAACACAGAGCGTGATAGCTCTGCAAACGTGAAAACGGAGCAGCACTATTTGAAGGTAAGATATTAGCCTCCTGGAGCAGGGAAGGTGCATTTGCGCAGAAAACAGAGTAAGCACATAATCTTCGACTCGTCTTTTTATTTATTTAAAGTTGCGTACTTCTGCGTGGTCGTCTGTCGATGCGAGGAAGGGAAAAGGACTTGACTCTATAACTTCTCACGTGCGTGCGAAAAACAAAAACAAAAACCGCGTGCATCTGAGAGGAAACAGAAAAAAAGAAACAGCAGTATGGAATGAACGCTGACTGCAAGCGGAAAGGGAAAAAAAAAACTCACGGCGTGAAATCTCTGAGAAGGACATGCTAGTCTGCCAACAGCAACACCTAGACAAAAAAAAATGTAGGAAAGTCAGAGGAGAAGAGGAAAATGAAAAAAGATCATCGCACAACTCACGGCCTGTTCGCTTTGTTTATTAAACAGTAAAAGAAGCGCGATTTTCCTTTCTAACTCTCTCCTCACTTCTCACTTCCCATGTTCATCTGAAATTCAAAAAACAACAACAAAAAAACGCCGGCATCTATATTCTGAAAAAAAAAAGGATCTATCTGCGACGAAGCAGGAAATAGAAGTCGCTACTGCTTCTCCTGCAGCTGCGCCTCGCAGTACTCCCGCACCTCGTCAAAAAACGGGTGCTGCATTGCCTGAAGGGCGGTGATGCGCTGCTGTGGGTCGTACCGAAGCATCGCGGCCAGCAGCGCAATGCCGTCCTTGTCCAGCGACGGAATCTCCTGCGCCAGCGCGGACGGCCGCCACTGCGGAAACTCGACGTTGTAGTACGGTAGCCGTGACACCCCAGGCCAGACCTGCTCATTCGGGGTGCCCATGATTTTGAAAATGGTGATGAGCTGCGAGTACTCGCCCTCGCCGCGGAAGAGCGGGCGGCGCAGCGCCAACTCCGCCATGACGCAGCCCATGGACCACATGTCCACCGAGGGCAGGTAGTACCGATCCCCCAGTAATACTTCTGGTGCGCGGTAGTAGAGCGTGGCGATGCGGTAGGTGTAGCTTTGCTGCGCGAGTCCAAACGCCCGGCCCATGCCGAAGTCGGCGAGCTTCACCGTCTGATCGTCTGCGCTGACGAGAATGTTGCCCGGCTTAATGTCGCGATGGACGATGCGGCGGCTGTGGCAGGCGTGCAAGGCGCTCAGCAGTTGATACATCATTTGCTTCAACTTTCGCCCCAGCACGGGGGTTTGGCGGGATGCCAGCACCATTCGCAGGTCCTTCTCCATTCGCTCAAAGACGATGCAGAGACGATTCTCCTCCGTGAAGAGGTCCAGCAGCCGCACCACGTTCGGGTGCCGAATCTCTTTCAAGAGGGCCACCTCGCGAATGGAGGAGACGGACAGGCCTTCTTCGCCGGAGTTCCACTGACTTGTCTTGATGGCCACTAAGGAGTTGTTCACCGTGTCTACGCAGAGAAAAACTTTGCCGTAAGAGCCTTCGCCCAACTTCACCCGGCGCAGATAGCGCGCGAAGCCGGTTGGGAGATTCGCGGAAGGCGCGGGGGACGTTGCATGGTTTAGGCTCTGACGGCTTCCGTGCAACGCATCAGCGGAGGAGGCCACGTTCATTTTTTTTTGTCGACCAAATGCGAGAAGGGAAGAAGAGGAGGAAAAGTTGGTGGCGAAGCAGAGTTTGGGAGGAAATGCAGAGGAAGAGCGAAAGAGTGAGGTAGGGTAGAAAGCCCGGTGATGCGGCTGCACGTCTGTTTTTGTTGATCTCAGCGTTTGGAAGAAACGCTTTGTTTTTTATTTTTTCTTAATTGTTCTTTTCTTCTACGCTTTGCACGAAGCTTTCGTGTTTTGACTTGTTTCTGAAGATTGTATATTTGACTCTTCTTTGCTGCTGTGTGGGGAAGGCTGAGTGTGCGGTGGCACGACTTTGTAAATTTAAATGTTTGGTTCTGGGCTGCGTGTAATTATCAAGTAGATCCTGTAACTTTGTAAGGGATCACAAATGCAAAGAAAAACACGGGATCTATGAACAAAGAAATGATCTTTTTTTAATTTTTATTAAAAAAATTGGGTGAATGTGTTGAGAGGCACTAGGTGCCACGGTGCAAGGAAAGAGAGACGGCGCTAAAATGAAGAGAAATACGCCTTTTTTTCTCAAGATGTGCGACAACTTTGGTTTTAAAAGAGGAAGGGTGACTTCTTCAGCACGTAACACACTGCAAGTGCCAACATATGAACAACAGAAAGCGAAGATTGCAATAGCCAAAGATAGCAGAGAAAGGGAAAAAAGCGTACATTAAGAGAGAGATAATTTGATTGAAAGCAGAGCAACACTTCCTACATTTAAAATGCAATTTATTATTATTTATTTACCACCGGCATATTACGTAGTATTCATTTTGCAACTAAAAAACAATGTCATCTACATTCTCTGCGTTTCTATAGCCTTTCCCTTTTCAATTTCTTTATTTCAATTCGTTTTGTTTGTTTGCTTGTCAACTTTGAACATCTTGCAAGTAGACGAACAACAAAAAAGGCTAGCGACACCCGAAAGTTTGGCACTATGCCTGCCGGCTTTTCCAAAGCATAAGCCTCACACGCATACAGCAACCCACATCAAAGACAAAACATTGACGAGAAAGCAGAGCGCTTATGCAAGAAGAGAAATGGACGCGATCTGAGCACCGCGAATCAGTCGCAGGCTCTCCCCCTCTTCGCCACCGAAGCCGCTGCTTGCGTACGCCTCCGTCTTGGTTCGTTTCCGCTGCGGCTGCTGCTGCGGAGGTACAGCACTCACGGTATCGCTGCAGATCCAGTTGGCCACCATCACATTGCACAAGTCGTCCACGCTCAGCAGCGTGCCCGTCACCACCGCGCCGCCATCGCGGACGTCGGCTGCGTCGTGTGGGAGAAGCGTGATGGCGACACGTCGCTGCACGTGCTGGGAGAGAAACTGAAACGGGTCAGTCGGCGCGGCGCTGCTGCCAGCTGGCGGCGCAGACCCAACGTCACTACTCTCCATTCTAAATGACAAGAAATAAATTGGGCCGAGCGCGTGCTACCTACAACCTTCACAAAGCCTCCTTTTTTGTTTTTTGACTCGTTTGGCTTATTTTGAGAATACGAAGAGGAAGGAAGAGAATGAAAGAGAGAAAAGCAGAGCGACGGAAACGAAGAAAATGGAAGGTGTTTGCAGCAGCTACATCCTATTTTTTACTTTTTAAAAAGCTTCTGCTTTTCCTACCTTTCCTTTTGAAGAGGACAACAGTGAGAAACACTCTGCACATCTAGACACGTACCCGTGAAGCCCTTCACAGCCGCTACGCTTGACTTCGTGATTCGATCTCTCTCTTTTCTTTCTTAGCACATCGAGTAAGGAAATAAATTCTGTTTGTTTCTTTGTTTCGATTTGATAGTGAGAAGCGGTAGGCGAGACACTTTGGTGAATGAATGTGAAAGGATCTTTCTTTTTTTTCGCTGAAATGCATCGGCGAAGCCATAGTGGGGGAAAAAAAAACACACAACAGAACAGAATGCAGAGATCACTGTAACCATCTCCACTTTTTTTTTTTAGAAAGAGTTCTTTTGTTTGGCAGCTGCAGCGGCGCACGCTGGCAGGTATGACGTGCCTAACCACCCCACCGTGTCGCCGATCAAGTCGTCCATCACATTTGCGATACACTGCTCCAACACCAGCTGCATCAGCCCTGAGCGACGCACGTGAATGGCCGTGGCAGCTGTCAAAAACGTGTCGTTGCGCGGGTGCAGCTTCGGTGAAAACACGGAGGGCGAGAACACGGACGACGGCGACCCAACAACAGCCGCACCATCAATACCATTACCAAAGACGGGACTACCGCCCGACATGAGGGACATGTCGGCGTCCTCGGCTGCCGCGGTGGGCCCACGTACCGGGCTCGCGCTACTTCCCCAGGCGTCCTGACCAGCGAAGGTGTTGCGACTGCCGATCTGGTCACTGCCGTCCCCGTCACCACTGCTGCGACGGCCAAACATGTTGTGCTCGCCCAGCGCGGCGGGGGCGTAGTGCGGGTCCGCGCGGTCACGTGCGCCGTTCACGGCGAGCTCGAGGTAGTACATCGTGAGCCGCGCCACATCACGCGGGCGCAGCTCCTGCGTGAAGAGGAGGGGAATGTGCACGGCAGCCACGGCATCCTCGTGTATCTGCTGTGCGGTGCGCAGGTGATCTTGGTTGGACTGGCCCTCGCCCTGTCCGAGAAGGAGCCGGCGCGCGGCGTAGTCCATGAAGTCGCGACCAACGCGCTCCGCCACCGCGCGCAGCCCAGCATCCCAGTCGATGGGAAGCTTGTCCTTCGCCGCGTCAGCACCGGCCGTCACACCTGCCGGAGGTGATCGTGGCGCTGCTGCCCCATCTGGCGTACCAGACGGCGCATGCGTAGTGGACAACGAATCCGTTTTTCCTTCTGTTTCTTCTCCACTCAGCACGGCAGCCGTTTTCTTGGAGGAAAGCGAGGAAGGAAAGGTGGCGGAGGGGGACATAACGGACGGCGGTGCGCCAGCGAGATTGTACGGATCCGCCACGTCTTCATCATTATCGTCATCGCCGCTGCCATCCTTGTCGTTTGGTGGAGCGTGCGACGGAAACCCACCGTTGTTCTCTTCCGCTGCTGTTGCTGCTGCTGCTGATGCTCCTCCTCCTTCTCCAAATCCTCCAGCTGCGTTTCCGGTTGTTGCTGCCATTGGTTCCGGCGCGCTGGCAAAGGCGGGTGCGCCACCGAAGCCGCCAAAGCCGTGACGCCCTAAGCTGGGGGAGGACGGGGCCGCCGTGGCGTCCTCATCATCACTCTCGCCACTGTCAGCCTTGTGCTTTTCTCCCTTGTCCGCCCCGTCAGCACGAGTAGAACTCGCCGGGTTTACAACGTCGACCGTGGGGAAGTCGCCATCCGGGTTGTCGCACGGACTGTGTACGCCATCCTCCGCCACCTTTTCTCCATGATCGCCGGCCTTCGTCACCTGCACCCCGTTCGCGGTTGCAGACGAAGCGGCCTGACCACCACCACCACCACTATCACCGTGCGGCTTCTTCGCCTTCGTCGCGCCCGCAGTTCCTGAGCGTTCTCGTTGCTGCTGCTTCAGAGCCTCAATGCGTCGCCGGGCCTGCCGATTCGCCACCGTCACGCGGTGCACGAGCCCGACGGCGAGCACCAGCGACACCGCTCGCGCCGTCAGCGCCTCCGCCGGGCCCAGTGCCATCACCTCAGCTGCCGCCGCCTCCGACGTGAGGAAGTGCGCCGCCTCGGTGGCCAGCTCGCGGTTCGACAGGTACCGGTTTTGCTGATATGCGGCCTCCTTCTTGGCGGCTTCCTGCTGCCGCAGCTGCGCGATGAAGTCGTTTGGTGTCGCCACGGCGGTGACGAGGGTGGTGAGGCTGGCGAGGTCGGTGCGGGCGTCCCCGGCGGTCACGCCGGGCGCCACGGCGGGGGCGCCGACTAGCGGCGTGGGGGACGGAGAGGACGAAGGGGAGTGGGGCAGGGCCTCTTGCGCGTCGGATCGGGTAAAGCCGGGGCCCATCTCGCTGATGGTGTGCTTCTTTTCCGCGTGCTTCTCTCCGTCCTCACCACTCGCCTTCCCGTTACTCGCGCCGCCGCTGCTGCCGCTACTACTACTGCTGCTGCTACCACCTCCACCGTTAGTTGCCGTTGGGGTGCCATTAGTGTTATTGTTGTTATGACTTTTTGCGTGCGCCGGGGAAGTGGTGGCGCTGGAGTCCGGGTGAGAGGGCGAGAGCGATCGCACCCGGTCCAGCCGCTCCGGCGACAGAGATGGAGAGTGGTGGCTGTCCAGTTGGGTCTTCGTGGGCAGCAGACGGACCGCGTCGTGGATCAGCGAGCGCAGGACGGCATCCGACGCAGCCTCCAACGCCGCCACGGTGAACGCACGCACATCGGCCGGCACGGCGGTCTGCCCATCGACCTGCGATGCCTCGCCAGCGCTCTTGACGGTTTCGCTTGCACCTGGCGAGTGCGTGTCGTGGATTTCCGCAAGCTCCGCCGGCGCTGCCGATGGGGCATCCAGGTCGAGCGTCCTCCACTCGTCGTTGAGCGCAGAGGCGGACATGTCCGTCTCCAACGTGTCCTCCACACTCCGCTGCTGCGATGCTACTGCCGCTGCTGCTGCCGCTGCGTCCTTGGCGTGGACTTCAGGCGTGCTCGCGTCATCAAGATCGTCAGCCGGCACGTGGCCCACCGACCCGCCAAAGCTGGAGTCGGTGAAGATGCCGCTCCGCTCATCCCTCACGTGCGGCACGTGCAGATTGCCGCTCCGCTGCTGTTGTTGCTGCTGTTGCTGCTGAACAGTGCCCTTCCCCGTCGCCTCGGGTGAGTTGTCTGCGGTGGCCAACAGCGGCGACAAATTGCGGTCAGGAGGCGGGGTCAGGTTGAGGGGCTGGCGCACGCCTTTCGCGGCCATCCCAGCACCATCAACATCGTCGTCGTCCTCCTCCTCGCCGGCGGACGACGTGGCGGAGAGGGAGCGCATCGGAGACGAGAAGGAGGTGAGGATGGTCGTCACCGCCCGCAGCGAGTCAGAGGGCGGCGCCTGCTGTTGTGGTGTGCTGTGGGGTACTTCCGTATTGTCCTCCGATGGCGTGCGTGCCTCGTCTGCGCGTGCCGCCTGCCGCGCCTCTAGAGAAGCGTCCGCTGGAGTGGCGTGGTCAGAGTGGTTTTCCCCCCTCTCGCGGCGCACGGACGTGGGAAATGAGCTCTGCTCCTCTGACGCTTGCTGCTGCAGCTGTTGCTGCGCAGGTGACGCTTCGTCTTCCGCATGCAACACCTCGTGCGTCTCGCCTCCCTCCTCCTCGTGCTGGTTCTCGTCTCCGCCACCACCACCTTCTTCTCTCTCTTTCTCTTCCCCTTCCTTTCCTCCGTCGTTTTCGCGTTCTGTTTCGTTGTGTGGTGGGGGTGGTGAGTGATGGGCTGTTGCGGCAGCGGCCGCCACGGCAGCCGGCGGTGTCAGCGGGGCCGGCTGCTCCGCGCGGGGTGGCATGGCAAACGGCGAACTCGCGTTGGACGTCATCGTCGCGTCGGAAGGCGAAAGCGGCGTGGAGGTCGAGCGAACACTCCCTTCCAGACTGCTCGCACCCGCTGCTGCGACGGCTGCGGTGTGCGTCAACGCGGCATCCAGCTGCTTTACCGCACCACGCTTTTGTGCTGCTGCTGCTGCTGCTGCGCCGGCGGGCGCTGCCGTCGATACGTCTGCAAGGGAGCGGCCAGCGTCTGTGGAGGTTTCATCGTGCGGTGACAGGGCAAATAGCTGCGTGACTTTAGCAGCGGCGTCGTGCAACACATCCGCCAGAAAAACGTCGGTGAAGTGCACCAGCGCAGCCGGTGTGGTGGGGCCGAAGAGGATGGAGGGCGTGGCATCGCCTGAAGTGAAGACAGACGCGGACGTCACCAGCGACGGCGAGGTCGATGCGCTGGCATCCGCGGTGTTGTCATCTTCGTGTTTGCTGCGTAAGAGTACAGGTGTGGGGGCGGCGTTGTCGCTGAGACGATCCATCTCGTCCACTGCTTGCGACTGTGCGGCACGCATCTGCTGTTGTTTCTGCTGCTCCTCGTCTTCTCCCTGTTGCTGTCGTTGTTGAAGGTCCTCCCGCGCATCGGCTTCTTGTTGAAGTAACAGCGTGCGAGCCGCAGCTTCTTTTTCTTGCACTTCGCGTTGCGCTTTCTCCTCCTCTTGAATGCGGAGTGCCGCGGCCTGAGCGAGTGCCAGCGCTCTTTCTGCTTGTTCCTGTAATTCTCGCGCCTTCTGCGCACACCACTGCGTCGCGCTTTCTGAAACCCATTCACTGAGGAGGGCGTCCGCGAACGCCGAAAGCACGTCGCAGCTCTTCGATGCCGCAGCCGCACGCTGCTCTTGCTCCGCTGCCGTCGCCGCCTCAGCAGCTCTGCGCGAACTCTCTTCCTCCTCTCTTTGCTTTTCCTCGAGTGCGAGTGCGGCTGCAGCTGCGGCCTCCGCAGCTTCCACGCGTGCCCTTTCCTGTTGAGCTCCTTCCTCCAGCTCCGCCTGCCGCCGCGCCTCCTCTTCCTTCATTTTTTGCTGCGCCGCCGCCGCCTCTGCCGCTGCTCTTGCCGCGTCCACCGCCGCTGCCGCATCGCGCACCAACGCATCCAACAGCGCACGCGACGCGCCTTCGAGATCGGCGATGTGCGCTCGCTGCGCATCCTGCGCCGCCGTCAAGGCTGCAGCCTCTGC